>ML777142.1:960085-973295 GCA_009831015.1 Picea engelmannii
ACGACGATACCCTCATCTCCCAACCACAGGCCGAAGCCTCCCTCCGAGCACCTTGACCTTGACCGAGAAGAGAATTCTGGCTGCAATCTATAGCCAAGAGAGGCTAAATGCACCAAGCAAAAGAATAGAAACAAAACTAAACAAATGATCCCACCCAGAACTAGCGCACCACTTTCCCCAGAGACCTGCGCACAAAAATGCCAACTGGAGTGCGCACAACTAGCTCTGCAATTCTGAGAGTGTGTAATAATGAAACTGGCGCCCTGTATTTATAGTGGACTGGCCAGTCTAACTGGGGCCGACCTGACCAGTCTAACTGGGTCGACTTCTCTTTCTGGGCATCAATAAATTCAATATAAATATATTTGTTCAGCCGACAACCTGTCTAGGGTTTTCTTCAATTCTTTGCTTCCTTCCGGAGGATTCTAATCTCGTCATAGGTCATCATAGAGGTCCATACCTCCCGAAGCTACCATAATATTAACATCTTATGCTTCATTAAAGGTTTCACGTCCATTTTTCTTCTTCTGTATCATAGTGAGATTCTTTTGTGATTGATGCCTCACTTTGTTAACAACTTTATGTTTTTCTTTTATCACGTGCATTATTTTGAAATATGACTCAGACATGGAAAATGGACTCTAAATTGTTATACTATTAATTCAATTTCAAGAATTTTTCTCATATTATTGAAAATAGAAAAATCAAACATAAAAACAACACATCGTTTAATTTTCTTTTCTCCGTGACTGTACATGTTGCAAGATAGCCTAATATAGAACCCGGTCTCACAGATCATACCAGCATTGCATTAAACGTGTTCAATACCATTTTAGAGACCGCTAGCACCCGGGTTGAACTTGAACGTTCATGGGCAGTGATTGAACAAGACATAAGCATCCAGGAACAATGGGAAGCTAGGCAAAGACAACTCAAAAATCAACCATAGCTTCTTTCCCTAAAGAATTGATTTTCTTTCCATATCTTAAATTCTCTTTATTTTTTGGATGCCTTGACATTATACTTTGAAGCCTTGAGTATAAACTTAGGAACAACACTTAGAATGCTTAACCTTAATCAATATGAAATATCAAATATTGGATCTGATACTTTGGCTCTTTCACTCTTTTTCACCCAACTTAGAAACAGATCTGTTAATGATATGTAATAGAGATTTCTAGCCTGTTCTTCATTACAGGGAGCTTGGTGAACCTGGAAAACAACATAAATACTGGAAATGTATTGTGGCTCTGTGATGAAAAATTTCTCCATATAGATATCTATAGGATCAAGATAGACTTGACCTATTTCTTGATGTTCAAATTTAACCAACTCAACTTCATGATTTGATGTTGTAGTTATGTTATTTACATCCTCATGCACTTCCTGACATGGCTGCAACTTTTCTGATGGGATTTGAAAATATACTTCTGTTGAACACAACGATGAATTTAATTGTTTGATCATATCAAAATCATAGATGCTTTTCATCCCATGACTAGCAAATGAAAAAGGACTATGTCTTCACATGTCAACCAATACCTCTGTTATTGGATCTTGTAGCAAATGGGGTAGTTGTTGCATTGGCTCTAGTGAAACATTATACTCTTTCTTGTATTCATCATTCATAATATGACCAAAATTTCCTTTCAAAATCTGAAATGAAATTGAGCATAATGGTATAGAATAAAAAATGATCAGGTCATCATCTGTTTCAGCCTCTGTGATTTCATCTGATATTTGACATTCAAGATGACTCAAGGGTTGCACCTCTAGATCTAAAACGGGTTCTTTACCATCTGTGATTTCCTCATCTGATTGGTAAGAGAGTTCTCCATTCCTATTGTTAACAATTTTCTTATAATTTTTTCTCAGAAGTGAGGCAAAACACAGAGGAAGGCATTTTTCACTTACTTGAAATTTTTTTGCATTCTTCTCTTTGCAATCTTGCTTAGTATGCAGAGCTTGATTGTCTTTTTTGTATTGTGATAATTGGGCTTCTTCTTCCCATGAAGATAGTGTTGGTTTCTTTGGACAATCAAGCTCAATCTTAACCATATAATTCTCGTCCTGATGATCATATCCGGGAATATCATCTACATATGAAAGGTCATCAAACATGCACATCATCTCAAGATATTTTTCCACCACCATCTGATTTTGAACTTCATCTTTGGCTATTTCATGGATTGAATACATGAAGTAATCATTAGGTGGTCCAGAATACCGAGGCTGAGCTGGAAAATGCTTGGGGATATTGATCCTTTTCTTTTCTGGAACTAATGGAACATGAGGACTTTGAACAATAAGTTCCTCTTTCCTGATAATCTTGTGCATCACTTCGTTGATTGTGTTTGTCAAAATATCTAGTTTTGTCTCTGAAGATATCAAGTGTTCCTTTTCTGTTTTATCCTTCATTATTGCTTTTAACGTTTCCTTTATGTTCATCAGGTTAGCTTCCACATCAACTACAATCTTTTGCATTTCTTCAAGGGTTGCAGCATTCTGTTCTCTTAATTGGAATGCTATCTCTGGATCAAATGCATCTGGGTAATGCAAGTGAGTTGACCCTGGGGGTGGCCTTATACCAGCGGGTATTGAATGGTACACCTTATTGAACCTTGTTGAAAATTGTTGTACTGTCTCCCCTGGCTGTCTTTTCAAATGGTCATATTCTTCTAACATGAGAAAGACATTTTCCCTGATCACCCATCTATCAAGGAAAATTTTCACAAATTGATGAAAATTATCAATGCTTGTAGCTGGAATATTATTAAACCAATTTTTAACTTTACCTTGCAATGATAGGGCAAACATCCTGATATAGACATCATCTTTTTCCACCTCAAACAGATCAAGAAAATCCTCAAGACTTTGGATGTGCTTTTCAACAGTGATATTCACATTTTCTCCATCAAACCTGGGCATATTATTGCTATAATTGGCAGGGAGGTCATGGAGGATAGAAGGTAAAACCATAGGCTTGTATCTGTCTGGGAATTTTACATGTATAGGAGGTAAAGCAGGGGGCTTATAACCATCTAGAGGTTTAGAAAGAGTAGGAGACCAAGCACGAGGCTTATGTCTCACTGGAATTTCTACTGTTGTATCTGGGATGTGCACAGGTGTATGAATATGTACATGATCTACAACTTGGGGCTTAGTCTCTTTAGGCTCATCAATTCGCAAATGATCAATGTAAACTTCATCAATGTACTCTTGACCAGGATCAGAATAAGATAGAACATAATTACAGATAAAACCAAAAATGCCTTGAATACAATTTGAGCTTGAATACATGATCCTTCTAGATTGCTTGGTCATATTTTAGGTTCTTCCTCCAGTGGAGTCTTTGAGTTGGCACTGTCTGGAGTTGATTGGAGTCGCCAGGTGAATGATTTTAGCCTTATTGTGTTTGATCATTGTCCACCATCAGCAATCAGATCTGAAACTTGCTATGCTTTCTGAGGAACAGTCCCCAGTATGGTCGCCATTATGTTAACACTCTGTAATTTCTCAGGTTGAAGGAGAAATAGAAAGAGGTAACCAAAAAACCACTTGGAGTTGAGGATCTAGCCCTCCAAGACTTGAAGAGGGATCTCTCTATCAGATTTAGATTTGTTTGAGTGTGGATCTTAGGCTAGTTATGGGGACAGAAGGTTTGTTTTATGAGTTTTTGGTTGAGACAACAAAAGAGGACCATTGGGAAAAATGGAGTCAAAAAGTTAAAGATAATCAAATAATTGAATAATCGAGATCATATGTAACTAGACAAGGCAGTCGTGTCAGTGGATCCTTATAGATTGTGAGATGGAAAGGAAGAATAGGTTTGGGTTCAATCCAAATGTAGAGCAGAGCTTATCTGAATTCTACATTCAAACTTGGAAGAAAACATAAATATTGTTTTAAGCTAGTACAGGGTGTTGAGAAAAAATATTTAACATAACCTTATCATAAACAATACAGAAAGAAACATAATGTGAAACCAGAGAGAAAACAAATTACATAAAGAAGCACTTCACCACATAATCATGACAGAAGAATCTGGAAACATAGTGTCTTTGTATTCAGTAAAAAAGGGTCTATGTTAACCTCCTGAATATATTTACAATATATGATGGTCTTTCAGTACCATCCATCTCTTCAAAGTCCAACTGATCAACCCCCAATACTTCGAATTCCGAAGTATTTATAAATTATTTACAATGATCCTGTCATTAATGAGCAGGATGAATTTAAGCAAATCTAAACCAATTCGATTTTGGATTACAAAGAAATAGACATCATTCAGAGATCTGGTGTTGTTTTGATGGGATCTGTCGGTGATTTGTGCCTTTCAATTCGCCCTTTTTCCGCTCTGTCCTTTGACTTTTCTGCCACTTAAATTTCTGAAGAAATATGGTCCCGTGGAGTCTCCATTTCTCCCAATATGAGATGTCTGTGTTGTGTAAAAGAAGGGAGGATTTTTTTGTACATGAGCATGTGTTGGACAAAAAACTCTTTTGGTTTTTCCAAATTCATCTCCAGCTCGCTAAAATAGCTCCCTCAAAATCATGACTGAAACAGGAAAAAATGGAAGCCTGAAAAATAGGGCTCAAAGATGGATTCGATTCTCCCAACTGTTGACACCTGTGTGAATTATGGGAGAGGTTTTTGTTATTCATCCCATTCTGAATAAAAACCTCTCTCGGATTTCTAAAATTCATCCCCGTTTTCTTGGAATCGCTCTCGGAAGTCGACTGGTAAAACTGGCAAAAAAAAACAGTTTTTTGAATTTGAGGGGGCGGTTTTTCATAGGGGAAAGCGGTTTTCGGACCCCCCCTGAGGTGGTAAATGGTATTGGGAGGGGGGGTCTGAGTTCACCATATGGTGACATCCGTCCTCAAGTAAACCTATTACTCGGACCCCCTTGTAGTTGAGTGACATAAAGGGGGGGGGGGTCCGAGTTATATGGAGAAAAGGTAAGTAAGTTAAAAACTTAGGATATAGTTTATTTTGGGTTTTTTTTTATTTGTTTTTAATTTTTGTTTATTGTTTATTTTTTTAATTTCTACGTGTTTTATTTAATATATGTTTTTAATTATTTATTATATGTTTTTTATTATTGTTTTATTTTTTAATTTGTTTTTAATTTATATATTTTTTAATTTTGTTTTATATATTTTTATTTGGTTTTATTTTTTAATTAATATTTAATTCTAATAAACTAACTTAGTTACTAATTATTAATTAATTAATAAGTAATCTAATTATTTATTTATTATTAATTATCTTATTAAAATAATCTAATTAATATTTTTTATCCTAAGTTTGTTTATGCACGGATGAGTGGTGGGCCAGATGTAGCCAATGGGATAAATGGACAAGGCGGTGAGCGGCGTAGAGGTGGATGAAGGATGCAGCAGGGTGATGAAGGATCGGGCGAAATGGATGGAGGGGGAAACAAAATCAACCAAGCCCAGCAAGCCAGATGTCTTCATCACGGGAGCAACGCCAAATAAGCAGTTGAAGAATCAAGTTACCTATGATTATAGGACCCCAACAAAGAGTATGCATAAAACAAAGCTCTATTTTTCCGAGATTCGTTGGACTGGCCTGCTAAAACTTGTCTCTCTACATCTTCTTCTTTTCTATTTCTTTCCATCAAATCTCCCATGAATGTATGTAAATCATAAATATTTGGATCTGAGCAGTTCTTTCTCTTGAAATATTCAGTTGTCTTGTAACATTTCAGGTCCACAGGAGCGAGATCCCTACTTGTAAAAAGTAGATGCAGTTCATTTCGGTTCATGTAATTGTCATTGAGACATTGTTGAAGTTGTTTCAGTTTTTTTGTTTAAGGAATTAATGAACTTGCCATATTGAGTTATTTTTTTAATTTCTCCTGCAAAGAATTATTTGGGGCACTACATTAGTGATTTTTCATACTTTGAGTTGAAAGCATGTGATTTCACAATTCTTGTCTATCAAAATCGTTTTTGGGTTGTAATGAAGTTATGGCCATGTGAAGTTGGAGAACCCTCATGATTTATCTAGAACCCTCTAGAAGGTCAAATAATTCAAATTATTCTAGAAGCTTCTAGAAGAGGTTGACCAATCAAAGTGGTTAGTCATGGGTTAAGTGGTTGCAACAAGAAAACAATTAAAAATAAATTAGTTGCAACTAGAATTGGAGAGTTTATTATCTGTGGATAAAGTGGTTAAGTGGATACTTCTAGAGGAAGCTACTTAGAAAGTATAAATAAGAGAGAAAGGGTCTCCCATTAGTGTCCATTAAGTATATTGAATATCTAAAAGTGACTGAGGTAACCAAAGGATATCTAAGGAGAATTTCAGAGGAAAGGTGAAGTAAAGAAGACTGAAATTCAAGGGAGGATAAAGTCTTTTGATGTTGCTTTCTAATATCCATACAAAAAATATTATGTGTGGGGAATGCTCTACAAGTTCGCTCTCTAGAAAAAGCCAAAATTCAACAAGGTATGCCATTTTTGCTATAACTCCTTTTATGGGAGGTTCCAAGCAGTGAAACCTGGAGGAATTGTAGACAAGACACTGAAGAACATTGTGTACCATTTTTAGACATTTATTCATTACATGTACATAGTTATGATTGTTTCAAGTTAGGGTTGTTGACTAATCCAAAATTAGTCATGTGAGACTAAAGTAAAGTTTGATGAAAATGCTAGTCTCTTGTTGTTAAAGTTAAGGGAGGTTTGCATGTCTATGATCATATACACCAGGTATGTTACAGAGTTACAGATCATATTTGGATGATGAGATTGATGAGACAAGTTGAGGTGACAGGTTGTGCATATTTGATGCACTTGTGTTGGTATGGACTGTTGGTACAATTTGACAGAATGTTTTCTGTCTACAAGAGGTCTTGTACTTGAGGGTTGGATTCCTCACATCTCGGTTGGTGCTGAGATATGCAGGTTGGGTCTTGCATTAAGAGTTGATGCTCTCTTGGAGTTGGTGCTCTGTTTCAATTGGCGCTGATAAAACCCAAGGATTGTAGTCTGTAATACAAAAGAAACTTATACATATATCTAGTGTTCCTTGTGTTCTTTATTGTGATGGTGCATAGCTCTTTATTGTTAATGTATGTAATTGAGATATATTTACATGCAAGAAACAAAGTATGAATGAAAGTAATAAGTAATGATGTTGTGAATGGTGATTGCTAACTAAAGTTTTGTGAGAAGTGTAAAAATAGCTCTCACATTGATTCACCGCCCCCCCCCCTCTCAATGTGATCGGTGTGTCTAGCAATTTGTATCAAAGAATGCCTTCGCTATAAGCCTTACAAGCTTGGAGGAGATCCATGGAAACACAAATGGATGATGAAGTTCCAATCTTTGATGAGAATAATTATTTAGCATGGAGAACATAAATGAAAGGGTATTTGAAGGCAAAAGGAGCAGGTGTTTGGAAAGCAGATATTGGTGGATCATTTCCCTTGAAGAATAATTCAAAGTTTGCAGCTCAAAAGGAAGAAAAGAAGAATGATGCATTAGCTCTCAAGACCATTTTCAATGGACTCTCAAGTTCTGTCAAAGAAAGCATGGGACAATGTACTTCCACAAAGGATTTATGGCTAAAGCTAGAGAAGGTATATCAAGACAAAGACGACAATTCCATCAAGGACAATGAAGGTAAATACTCTCCAAAATATTATAATGATAATACTCCTAGTGAAGTTGAATGTTATCTTACAAATGAAGAAGAATGTATAGTAGAAGTTTGTGTAGATGAAGAAGAAGAGTTGTTGAAGTTTAAAGAAAAACTTGTATTTGAGTTAGGTGATGTTAGCATGGAAATAGGAAATTATTCAATTGCTTCTGAGTATCTTGAAAAATGAATTAATAAAGTCCTAGAAAAGAACCCAAAGCATATCATGGAACTAAAGAAAATTCTCAAAGAACAAGAAGAAAGTAAAAAGACTCAATTAGAAGAAAAAGAAGAAGAGATCAAAAGACTAAAGAATGAAATAATTAATCAAGCAGAAGAAAAGAAGAAGGTAGATGATGAGCTTAGCAAAAGTCTCGAAGTTAATGTCAATCTGAAGACCCAAATTGAAGAAGCCAAAAGAATAGAGGAACTATTGAAGAATCAATTAAATGAAAGGAAGAGTCATGCCATAAGTTGGAAGTTGAAGTTGGTGATCTTAGAAAGAAAGTAGAGAAGTCAAACACTCATAACAAGTTCATGAATATCTCAACAATATTGAATGAAATCTTGAATAGTCAAAGATCACCAAATGATAAATCAGATCTTGGATACAAGGAAGCTACATGCCTTGAAGCAAGCACTTCTAAGAAGCATGAGGCAAGTCCTTCATTCTCAAAAGGTGGAAGAAATGTTGCAAGTCAACCATCTACACAAGGACAGGAAACTTTCAAAAGAACAAAGCAAGGAAGACATCAAGAATCCATCTTTACACCTCAAAGCAAATTCAGAAGAATCCATCTTTCCACCAAAGCAAAGGTATGAAAATGTTTTTCATGGTCATTGCTTCTCATGTAATGAATATGGTCACAAAGCTTTGGATTGCAAACATTATGCAAGGAAATATGTTGGAAGGTTTCATAACACCCTAAGGTGTTGGAGATGTAATCAAGTGGGACACATTGCTTCTCATTGTCACACCATGTGATGCTACAACTGCAGTGGGTTTGGCCACAAATCCCAGGATTGTCGGAACACGAGAAGACAATCCATGAGGAGTGCTTCATATAGCATGACAAGAAGAACACATGAAGTTAGGAAGGAAGACAATTTTGAAAATATGGAAGCTCAGAGCTCAAGTTCTAAGAAGATGGGACACCTTCATAAATGGATGAGGAAGATTGAAGAACCAAAACAAAATGGCAGCCATGAGGCAAGCTCAAGCTTGATTTTTTTCTGAAGCATACACGGGCTCAAGTGGGAGAAGTCACGTACATACGCGAGGTGACCTATAGAAAGGTCACACACATAGACGAGTTGTCTATAGAACAAGCCACGTACCTATGGTAAAACCCTTGGAAAAGAAAGCTATGTAGATGAGTTGCAACATGGTTTGATGGTATAACTCTGTTTTGCAGGGTCTGACATGGTTTATTGCAGGTTTTCATGATTATATGTTTGCATGTGTATTTGATGTATGTATGGTGATTAGATATGGTTGAGTGTTGAAAGTCTATCTTGGATGCATGGTACTAACCCTAGAGTGTAGATTGAGACATTTACTGTTGAGGAATAGTGTTGGTTATGTCAGTGATGATATGGCATGTTGTTTATGGGACAATTCATGTTGATGTGATGTTAGTTGGAGACATATCATTGATCTATTGAGGGACACTCTTAGTACATGTTTAGAGGTAATATTGGATGCTTAGTAATTGTTGTAGTGAATGGTTTTTTATGCAGATCTATCATGGTACATGGTTGGTACATATGTGAGCTCCATCGATATATCTTATGATGTATCGTTAGAGGCATATTTGTTGGATGTCTTGGTGCATGCATTTGGCATGTGGTTGAGCTACATATTGGGACATGTAGTTGATGAGTTGATGAGGTGGTTATGGTGTACATCATTGATGAGTCATAGCTTGATCTATAGTTGATGTGTGATTGGTACATATTTGGTACATTGTTAGAGGCACTTGTTAGTAGTATGATTGGCACATGGTTTATGGTTGATATGGCACACATGTATGGGAACACATCTTGATTGTAGTTGATCTTGTTGAGGTTTGGTGCATGGTTGATGCAATTTCTTTGGTACATGATGTATGGGATGATATAGTTGAGACACTTGTTATGATGCTTGGTTGATATATTAATGGTTGAGATACATGGTTGTGGCACTTGGTTCATGGTAGAGGCATATCATGAGTGATATGACACTTGTTTGAGGCACATGGTTGGCATGTTGGTAGAGGCATATGGTTGGTACACAGTTGGCACATGTTCTTGGCATATAATTTATACACTCCATTGATGATATCTTATGGTATATTGTATGGCATTGATGTACATGGGTGTTGTGCATTGTTGGCATACAGTATGGCACATGATGTACATGGTTGATGTTTTGTTCATGATTCTCTATTCATTGTTGACATATATTTTGCTTCATGATGTATGGTATGGCACGAGTTTGGTGCATGGAAAGGTCCAAGGATCGTCATAGGAGGAGTAGATCATTTTTTAGTATCTATGTTTAAGTTGAGCAGTAGCATTTGAAGCAAAAGTAGATTGTAGTGGTAGCATATTGTTCATCTTGAAGAGAATATAGGGGGAAACATACCCACAGGGGGAGTCATTCTTCTTCCCATGATTCCAGGAGGAGAGATTCATCAGATGCAAGATAGAGAGATAGATGCTTGGAGAGAGATCACAAAGGCATGTTTCCAAGGGGAACAATGGTCACAGGGGGAGCATGAGCGTTAGTTCTTCAGCATTACATCAGAGTAATATCCCTTGTTCAAAAGGGGAGAGATTATTCAGAGGAATCTCAAAGGCATCCACACAAGGGGAACAACCCCAAGGGGAGTTCAGACAGGGGGAGCAACCCCAAGGAGAGAACTACCCTTTGCCANCAGCATTACATCAGAGTAATATCCCTTGTTCAAAAGGGGAGAGATTATTCAGAGGAATCTCAAAGGCATCCACACAAGGGGAACAACCCCAAGGGGAGTTCAGACAGGGGGAGCAACCCCAAGGAGAGAACTACCCTTTGCCATTGATTTCAAAGGGGGGAGAGATAGTCAAATTGATGTGATTGAGATGACTATTGATGAAGAGAAATTCCATGTCTACATGTTTCCTTCAATGATTGGTGTTGACATCAATGTTGGTATTTCCATCAATGCCAAAGGGGGAGATTGTTGCATTATGTTGTCAGTGATGTCAAAGAGTTGATGTCTTGCCATAGTATCATTGATGTATCGATTGATAGCCTATGTTTTCATAGATGTAATTGATGTCAAATATGTCAAGTGGTGTCATAGTGATGTATTGTCATGGATTGATGCATAGACAGGATGATGTAAAGGTTGGTCATTGTTGTCTTGTCATGGTTGATAGGAATAACCAAATGGATAAACTCCAAAGTGGTCCCCTTATGGTGAAATCCCTCACGGGAAGACGCTCTTGGATAAATTTCTCAAAGTGGTCCCCTTATGGTGAAAGCCCTCGCGAGAAGACGCTCTTGGATAAATTTCTCAAAGTGGTCCCCTTATGGTGAAATCTCTCATGAGAAGACGCTTTGTGAAGTCCAAATGGTTAGGTAGCCCAACAATGTGGTTAGGGAACCCAAGTTTGATTAAGGAATAATGTAATGAATATTAGTGAATTTGCAGGAGAAACTATTCCATATGGATAATATATGTCATGTCATTTTCGGTGATATGTGGAACGTCACATAACTCCTCACAGTTAGAGAGTTATACCCATGTGAAGTTGGATAACCCTCATGAGTTATCTAGAAGCCTCTAGAAGGTCAAAGAAGTCAAATTATTCTAGAAGCTCCTAGAAGAATTTGACCAGTCAAAGTGGTTAGTCATGGGTTAAGTGGTTGCAACAAGAAAACAATTAAAAATAAATTAGTTGCAACTAGAATTGGAGAGTTTACTATTTGTGGATAAAGTGGTTAAGTGGACAAAGTGGTTAAGTGGACAAAGTGGCTAAGTGGAAAAAGTTGGTTAAGTGGACAAAGTGGTTAAGTGGACAAAGTGGCTAAGTGGACAAAGTAGTTCAGTGGATACTTCTAGAGGAAGCTACTTGGAGAGTATAAATAAGAGAGCAAGGGTCTCCCATTAGTATCCATTGAGCATATTGAATATCTATAAGTGACTAAGTAACCAAAGGAGATATAAGGAGAATTTCAAAGGGAAGGTGAAGTAAAGAAGGTCGGAATTCAGGGGAGGATAAAGTCTTTTGATGATGCTATTATGAACATAAATATACTTACACCATAGATATTCATAACATAATAATAAATAATTATTATTAATAATGAAAGGTCATGTCTCAAAGGACATGAGTATTGGTAAAGGGCACCCCTGCGTGGGTATATAAACGAGCCCTCATTCTCAATCTTATATCATATTATATCTTATCTATTCATATTTTATATATTATTTCTTCATGGATTATTTTGTTATATTCCAAGTATTTTGGATAATTCTTGTGTGAGTGAAATTTGTTCGTCTCATTTGGTATCAGAGCTTTGTTTTCACGATCTCGCCTTTGGCCAGTTCTTTATCAGACCTTGTCTGATCCGGATTTTTGGACAACCACCATCGTTTCAGAGTTTCTCTGAGAAAATTGGTCTTTGACCACCAATCACGCCTTTGGCCATTAAAATTAGAATTTAAAGTATTAGAAAAAAAAAACACCCGTAAATCTTTCCCGTTTCCCCTCCCTCTTCTGCAGCCTTTCCCTTCCCCGTTCCCTTTCTCCCTGATCCCCCGTAACCTTCTCCTTCCCCAATCCCTACCCATTCCATTCCCACTCCTGTGACTCTCCCATTTCCGCAGACCACTCCCGCGGATTCCCCCTCCCGTTCCAAACCTGAAACCCTCCCCACTCACCCCCCACTCCCCCGCTCCCTTTTCCCTTCCCGTAACCCTATTCCCCGTAACTCTTCCCCCCCGTCTCCTTTACCTTCCCTCCCGTCCCTTTTCCTCCCCCGTAAACTTCGTAACCCTGCCCTTAATTCCCATCCCTTAGACTTTCCACAGCCCATCCCTGTCACCCCTGACATAACCAAACCACTCTGCCCCTGTTGGCCACCTCCTACAAATCGACTCATATCTAAAACCGCATCATCTGGTCTGGTAATTCATCCATATCTCTGCAATCGTGCCATAATTAGTTGACTGCCACCGTTAAATCAGGGTGCTACTAAATCTGTTGTCATGAAGGCATAGCTACCATTTGGAGAATCACGGCCAATCATAAATCGTGACTTTTTGAATCTGCCTTAAAAAAATTTTAAAGTTTATGAATGTGATAACTTTAATTTATTTTAAAGAAGCAAAGATAATTAAAGTAAGGCGTTGATGTACTATATCAATGAACAAGAGGGTGTTTGAAGTTTGGCATTAGTAAATACTTAAGGTACAAGAGAAAAAGTAAAAATCATCAATATTAAAGGAAAATGAATTGAAGATATATTAAAAAGGGATTTGAAGTATTTGAAAATTAAATTTTAAGA
>ML777142.1:973556-1008878 GCA_009831015.1 Picea engelmannii
ACATATTACTTTGTTTATATATATATATAAAGGGATTATTGAAGAAACTTTATAAGAGTGTTTTTTTAAAGGAAAAAAGAAACTTATATTCAGAAGGCGAAGAAAAGTAATATATTATTATTATATTTCAAGGTTCAAACATATAATTATATAAATGGAGTTTCCTAGTGATAAACAAGGAAGATTCCCTCAAACTTATAAAAAAAATGTGGATCCCTTATTAAAAGTTGATGGGATTATTCAAGGAAAGAATATCAACATCGTTATTTGCCTGACCGCTAAGAAAAATCACATTAATGTTGACCTGGCAAACCAATTAATGGTTTTAGAACCAAATATAATTGAAAATGACACATGTATTTTCGATGAGAAATATGAAATTAAGAACCTACAACTATCTATTGATGAGTACAAATTCATAGGTCAATTCAATATGGTATCAATGTATCAAGGCAGTGTTGATATAATTCTAGGGTCAACTTGGGTAGATACATTGGGTACTTTTATTTTTAACACAAGGAAAAAGTTTTTGACATTTTCTTATAAGAAGAAGAAAACCACATTACAGGACGTTACAATGAAGTCAATTTCAGAAGCTCCATCATCAGAAGACCTGAAGGACATATCAGAAGTGATCCTTCCAGATAACCAGAAGTCAATACAGAAGTTGAAAGATCGACAAGAAGAATGTGACAAAATCATCATTGAAAAAGATGAAGAGATTTCTCGTCTAAGAAATCATAATCAAAAACTACTTGCAAAAATCATGAAGTCCAAGGAGAAGAAGCGGTGTTTTCAAAAGTTCGAACAAGAAAATCAAGGTCTCAAAGAGAAATTAACCAAAAAGAGGAAGAAAGCTCCTATCTAAGGAACCTTAATCAGAAATTACTAGACCAAATTAAAAGCTTAAAGGATGAAAGAAGGGAGAATCTAGAATTAAAAAATAAAGATGACAAGTCAGAAGATAAAGAAGAACTTTTATGATTAAAGCGACATAATCAAGATTTACTAACGCAAATCAAAAGGCTTAAGCATGATAAGAAGACCTTACAAGAAAAGCTAGATCGCAACACATCAGTAGTCGATAAGGAAACGTTGACAGACCCAATCAACCTTACAACTCAAAAGGAGGCAAATCTAGCTAATGTAAAGATGTTTTCAAATGTTGAGGTACAAACAAGCTAGAAATATCAAGAAGACTCAATTCCAAAATTTAATCAACAAAAAGCTACAAGTATACGAAGTAAGGATCAAGCTGCAAGGATGCCTTATCAACATCCTAATCACAAAAATCGATACTTTAGCCAATCCTTGTATCAACAGAAACAAATGACCAGTATGTCAAAGAATATTACTTCCACTACAAGTGATGCTCAAAGTAGAAGCTATCATGGGAGTCAAAATACATCAAGTTCTTTCCAAGAACCCTATAAACTTCCAATTCCACAGAAGATCGAATTAGGATGGGCACACTCCTTTACAATTCGATAGTTCTTCTCAGCGCTTAGAATATCCTATCATCTCTGGTCCTCAACTATTACTAACTCAAGAATGAAGAATCATGAGACAATAATTATAAGCTAGAGCAAGAGATAAGTCTTCCATAACGTATGCTTTGAGGACAAAGCATTTTTAAGGGGAAGGCAATGTTATGAAGATAAATATACTTATACCATAGATATTCATAGCATAATAATAAATAATAATTATTAATAATGAAAGGTCGTGTCTCAAAGGACATGACTATTGGTAAAGGGCACCCCTGTGTGGGTATATAAACGAGCCCTCATTCTCAATCTTATATCATATTACATCTTATCTATTCATATTTTATATATTATTCCTTCATGGATTATTTTGTTATATTCCAAGTATTTTGGATAATTCTTGTGTGAGCGAACTTTGTTCGTCTCATTAACTTTGTTCGTCTCAGATGCTTTCTAAGATCCATACGACAAATATTCCATGCGGGGAATGCTCTACAAGTTTTCTCTCTAGAATAAGCCAGAATTCAACAAGGTATGTCATTATTGCTATAACTCGTTTTCTTGGAGGTTCCAAGCAGTGAAACCTAGAGGAATTGCAGACAAGACACTGAAGAACATTGTGTACCATTTTCAGACATTTATTCATTACAGGTACATAGTTATGATTATTTCTAGTTAGGGTTGTTGACTAATCCAAAATTAATCCTGTGAGACTAAAGTAAAGTTTGACGAAAATGCTAGTCTCTTGTTCTTAAAGTTAAGGAAGGTTTGCAGATTTGTGATCATTTACACTAGGTCTGTTACAGAGTTACAAATAATATTTGGATGATGAGATTGATGAGACAGGTTGAGGTGACAGGTTGTTGTAATAGGTTGTTCATAGTTGATGCACTTGTGTTGATATAGACTATCGGTACAATTTGACAGATTTATTTATGTCTACAAGTTGGTTCTTGTACTTGAGGGTTGGATTCCTCACATCTCGTTTGGTGTTGAGATACGCAGGTTGGGTCTTGCATTGAGAGTTGGTGTTATCTTGGAGTTGGTGCTGATAAATCCCAAGGATTGTAGTCCGTAATACAAAAGAAACTTATACATATATCTAGTGTTCCTTGTGTTGTCTATTGTGATGGTGCATAGCTCTTTATTGTTAATGCATGTAATTGAGATATATTTACATGCAAGCAACTAAGTATGAATGGAAGTAATAAGTAGTGATGTTGTGGTGATTGTTAACTAAAGTTTTGTCAAAAGTGTAAAAATATCCCTCACACTGATTCACCCTCAGTGTGATCAGTGTGTCCAACAATATACCTTCCTCCACCTAGTCATGTCTTTCCTTCTTTTCTCACTCTCTTATCCCTTGCATCCTCCACTTAGCACATTCAATTAAATATATCATATACCTTCCTCCACCTAGCATTGCCTTTCCTTATTTTCTCACTATCTTTTCCCTTTCATCCTCCACTAGATCCCTCCTATCCCTCTCAGGGATCACTGAAGGATGCTCACACCTAGGGTTTTTTAAAATTAACCCTATATTGGTTTCTCAAATATTTCAATTAAGTACCAGCCATAGACATTACTTTACTTTGATTGAATGTATCAACGAAGAGTTTGACCAATAAGTCCATAAGTTCTTTCTTCAAATTAGGATTTTGAGTGTTCTAGTGTGTACGGATGGAAGGCCTAAAAACATCTAATGCCTTCTCATTCAAACGCTTCCAGAGAAAATTGTTTCTTTCCAAACCATATTATCAGTAATATAAAATAATCATAAAAAACTATGTTTCTATCACATAAGGGGAAATAATTAAGACATTAATAATTACAAGGGAGTTTTGGCAACTTATATGGAACAAGTTGGTCATCCACCAAAAAATCAATAGACAATGTCGTAGTGTTATGAACATGTGTTGATTAAGGAAAGAAATTAGATTAATCATCAGTGGGAACATCTTTGTCATCATGTGCATGGTCTAGTGTGCTATGGGGAGGGGTGTCATGGACCGCACCAAAAGCAGGGGAAGGAGAGGATGCAAAGGGACTAGGAGTAGTAGAGAGATGAGTCAAGGGGTTGTGAGCATTAGACAAAGAGGAAAATAATATAATGTGTATGTGACTAGTGTTGAGACATAGTGGTGCATGTGCATTCCTATTTCTAGCACTAGTATTATGAGTAGACTCGTGTGTTAATCTAAAAAACTCTTGCAGAAAAAAGCTATTTTTTGTGAATTAGTTATAAGTGTACGAAACCAAAATTCAATAATGAATATATACAATAATTTAATCAATTTAAAAGTTGGCTTATTATTGGCTAATTTCCTCCATCAAAACTTTGAGCCTATGTGCAACCTTCTTTGTGTTGTCATATCGAAACAATGCAATAAATTCTTTTATTTCCCATTTTAGTGCCTTTCTAATAGTCGTTAGTGCATTGACCTCATAAAAAAGGTTACTGTCATTACCCACATCATCGAGATCAGGGGTGGATAACTACATACACAAACAAACAAGAAGTAATTTGATTATAACATTAATAATAAAATTATTATTAAAAATAAAAGAGCTCTGAGATTTAAAGAGATTTGAGATATTTATATGACCATTACCAGTTGCAAGGCTGGTGCCTTCCCACAATCACCTTAGTACAATAGTTAGAGGAATTTTAATTACTTTATAAGAAGCATGATATATTAAATTTAATGTTCAAGATAATAAAACATAATTACCCCCATGATAACAACACCTATATCTATTCGTTTCAAATCTCAATCTATTAACAACTCCTCTCCTGCAACTATTGTTTTTATGGCACAAATGACTACCCAATTTCCCGCATGCCCCTCAAATATGCAATTAGGTGGCATTTTTGTTGTCCCAGGTTGTGTACTATTTATATACCTTGCAATATCCAAAGCTTTTGCTTTCCATCAACACACACACACACACACACACACACACACACACACACACAATGACTCCTTTGTTTTGATTAGTGCCTTTTAGTTGTAATAATTTGTCGCATTCACGTATCTCCACATACGTTGCATATATTGGACCAACCTCATCCAATATCCATAATTGTAACATGGTTCAACATACTCCATCAATCCAGTTACTCTACCATATTTGTCCTTTGTGCCATCCATGGAAAATAGTCCTAAACGATGTATAAACGATGGAGCAATGTGATATATCCTCTCATTGACACAAACATGAGTGTTCTACTCAATAATTTTCTTAGGTACCCACCATTTCACTATACGTTTGTACTTCCAGGGCACCTCAATGTCATATTTTGTCTTATTGTCATAAGAACATGTCCCTTCAACATGAAAAAATTCCACATGTGTACAAAATTTTATGTTGACCTCTTTACCTTCTAGTTGATCTCACCCTGTTACATTTAGTTGATGTGTCACTTTCCCCTATTCCTCCTGAAGTACCCTCGCTCTCTCAAGATAGATATGAAAAAATACCTATTTGGTTGTACCTGCACTCCATCCAATGAGAAAAACAAATTGAAGTAAAAAACCTTTAATTGGATGTGGCTAGTACAAAATATGAAGTTGAGGGCACCTCTATGTCATATTGTGTCTCCTCGTCATAAGAACATGTCCCTCCTTCAACATGAAAAAATTGTGTCTATGAAAGTTTCTCCTCGCATTTTCACCTCTGGTTGATTTCATCCCGTTACATCTATTCGACATGTCACTTTCCCCTATTCGTCCTCAACTACCCCGCTCTCTAAAGATATATCTGAAAGATACCTATTTGGTTGTACATGCACTCCATCCAATGAGAAAAAACAATTGAAGTAAAAAATCATAGTTTGGATGCGGTCAATACTTATAGTTAGCATTTGAAAAATATTGAATTAACATTAAAGAAATTTTGAGGTAAAAAATGGGCCTAAAAATTGTACTATCAAACTCAACTTTAACAGAACCAATAGGATTCAAGATGATGATGTCAACCATAAGGGTAAATATTTTTGGAGGGAAAGGAAGAAAACTACTTTCTTTAATCACATTTTTTACTTATGTCCTTGTAATTTTACTCATATTTAAAGTGTAGGTACTCGTTGGATGTTGAATTAAATTACACATCCAATGGGTATCCACTATCCATACTTTTGAAAGACCATAGTGAGATAAACTAGAAATACATGAAAAAATGTTTATGGATTTAAACTATGTGAGAAGTTTTGAAACGTCCAACGTTTCGAGTGGACACTCCACGCATGTTAGGGACAAATGCAACTTATGATGTTAGAGAAGACTGTTGAGGCGTGGCTTTTAAGGGAAAATGAAAAGATCTTACCATTGAGAAGAGGTAAATAAATTAGATAGATGTTATGAAAAAATATTAAAATAATAAATGATATAAACATCGTTATTAAAAGTCCTTAAAATAATAAATGATATAAAAATGTGTTTTTTTAATAAACATGTTGTTTTCCTTGTATTCCCACTTTATATCACAGTGGGTCTAGCAAAAGTATGCAAAATGGGTAGTCATTGTATGTGTAATTTAAATCTGCATCCAACGAGTGGGTACACTTGAAATTTGAGTAAACCTACAAGGAGATAAGTAAAAAATATGATGAAAGAAAGCAGTTTTGTTTCTTTCCCTTTGAAAATTAATAACTATTACTTTCCTAAGGAGGCTCATTTTAAACCTCAAATTTCCCCTAACTTGATTAATAGCGAGTACACTTAATTGACTTGACAAATTATTTAACCAAAATAAATGTTGTGTCCAGGAGAACAACATCCCCATAATTTTAATTTCTTACAAAAAAATAAAAATTTTACCTAGCTTATCTAAAAACACACATTGGTTGAAACTTTCAAGATCTCTATATGACATAAAAAAAAATTCCAAGGTGAGATTCACAATGACTATAGAAGGACATCAACTATTTTTTCCTCCAAGGGATTAGGAGAGGGGATTGAGATCGATTCCTCTGACCACCGCCTTGTGAGGAAGGCATGAAAGTAGGGTGAGATAGAGTCTTTTAGCAGGGTGCATGAGGCTTGCTAAAAAATATTTACCAATGGGGATTTACTAACAAGATCTCTAAGTGACACCAAATTTGATGTCATGTTGGGTTAGTAACTTGAAAATCATGGGTGGTTAACAAAATTTGTCCAAATGTGGTCACTTACAACACTTTGAATAATGGTAACATCAAGAAAGGAAATCTTAATGAGTCTCTTGAGCTTTTGGCTAAAATGGAAGTGAAAGGATTGCATGCCAATGTGCACACTTACAATATATTTTCCTTAACATTACGCATCATCGATGTTCTTCATAAAGGAGAGGCACGCCCAGATCTTTGAGTTGGATGTATCATATGGCAATCTCTTGAGAAGGAAAATTAATTCCTTAGGAGGATGGAGGAGATTGGCTACACCACCATAGTTGTCACATACAAAATTTTGATTGATGGTAATGTCAAGAAATAAATATTTACGAGTCTCTTGAGATTTTGGTTAAAATGAAAGAAAAAAACTTATATCCAGATGTGAAAACTTATAATATATTTTACTTGACCTTGCAAATCATTGGATACACGATTGGATGTTCTTCACATAGGAGAGGCACGTCCAGATATTTGAGTTGGATGTATCATATGGTAATCTTTGCTAGTTAGAAATAGAAAATATCCTTTCCTAGTGTCCTCACATTACTCACTCGATTTTAAATGGTTGTAAAATTACCTTATTGAAAATGAACCTTATTGAATGGATGAGGAGATGATTTCAGGATGTTTACTCAATAACTTAAATTGTGTGGGATGCCCTAACATTAAGAAATTTGCAATTATTGATTCTACCCTTTTCTTCCACCCATATTCACTTAAACTTTATGTGTGGGGATTTATAGTGGGATTACAAACTTTTGATGTTTCTATTGGAACTTATGTTATTTATAGATGTGCATTTCAATCATACATAGAATTAGAAATTGGAGAAATCATGGCATATTACTTCTTGGTGTTATGAGTTTGAAGACTCATTTTCCAAAGATAAATGAAGACTCATTTTCCAAAGATAAAATATGTTAGATCTAATTAACCGTAAAGGCACTTTTGGGCTCTTCTCACACATGTTATATCTAGTAGAAATGAGTGTCACTGTGATACTTTCTTTTGACTGCTTTAAAGTGTTGATGGATTTCCCCACCAGAACTAGGTACTAGAGCACCTTGCTTCTCTTGATCAAAAAAGAATTTTCTTAGTTGTGTTTCCCAAATTTTAGTGAAGACTATTATGGTTGCAATAAAATTAAATTTAATAATCTAGTTGATCAAGTATATGTAAAAATGGATTTTCAATGAGCTTGTCTCATACTTTCAGTCATTGTGACAAATTTAAGTCTATTAGCTCCATGTGTTATTATTAGTCAAACTTTAAGTTTGTTAGTTCTAGGTGTCATTTTTAATCAAGGAATAAAGGATCTATTACTTGTTGAATGATAGATGGATAAAGGAGCAAACTAATGAGGAGTCTTGAATACATCCATGTATAGTGAATTAATCCATGCAATATAGTTGGGAATGACTTGGCAAACTAAAGGGTAAGAGTATGTTTTGGTTTCTGTAAATTCTTGGGAAAAACCTTGGCAAGTAAAAAACTCGAAAAATATTCAATTCATAGAAGAATCCTCTTCATAGACATCAAAGTAGACATAAGACATTTTTTACCTTAAAGGAGACCAAAAATTATTGAAAACATTTTGAATCTAGCAACATTATGCACACATATGGATTTGTTTGAAGTTTTCTTCCTATGGAATGAAAGTTAGTGAAGAATGAAGGTTTTTTCAACATTTTTGGGTTTTATGTCATGGGTTGAGTTAGTAACTCAACAAGCATGGATAAAATCATTAGGTTCACAAGAAGTTTGGTAACCCATCCTCCTTCAATATCAAGGCATTTCCAGTTGATTGCTTACTTTGAAGTTGAATGCATGTCCTTATGCCTCCATCATCTATTGAAAATATGCTAGGAAGACCCAACCCTTTGCCACAAGTTACAAAACTTCCTACATGTTCATTATTTTATATTCTGGGAATATTCAAGCTCTAGTTTGTAGATTAGAGGTGAATATACCATGAATTGGGACATCATTACATGGTTGGCTCAACACTAAATTATGGGATAGGTTATGGAAATTCCAACCTCGTTTTCTACTTTGGACTAAGCTCTACCCAAAACCATTGAATGTACCAAAATTTGAGTTAGGATTTTTTAAAGTATGTGAATTGACAATTTCTCTCATTCCATAAATGTTTCCTACTCTTTCCATACCCATATCACCATAAGTCTCTATTGATGCTATTGGTGTATTTGTATTGAGAGTTCTTGCAAGAGAACAATTACCCACTAACATAATAGGATGATAATGGTTCTAGTAGTCTACAATTATTGTGCAACCATTTCCAACAGATGAATTAGATTAAGGTAGAGTCAAGCCTTGAGTTCTCGTGAGCTTATCACATAGTAGTAAGGTTGTGTTTGGAAATATTCAAGCTCAGGCTGCAAAAGTTTCTACATAAAACCAACCATTTGATTAAAGAGAAGTACCAAGGCAACATGCTCTTGAAATGTATATTGAGAATCTTTTTAGGGTTAAAATTATAAAGCATCCACCTAAGGATAGCCATCATACAGTAATGAACAACTACAAAGAGAACACCTTCTTGCGATGTTTTTTACAGATCCTCCACAAAAAAATTATCCCTTAGCCGTGTATAGCAGAGGTTGTTAGCGGAGGTAGGCAACTAGAGGTTTTTGCATAGTTATTTTTTGTCGGTGTGGCTTTAAAGTATATACAGATTGGTGCGTTCATGAAAAATAAATCATCGGTGTGTCAATGTTCCAGTAGCACCGCCATACTTTATAATAAAATTACATGCACCGAATAAATCACACTGGTGTCATTGAACATTATGCACCGGTGTTTGTAACTGTCGTCAAGCGCATCGCGGTAGGGTAAATAAAAAAAATTACCAAATCAATTTTCATTATTACCGTGCATCCCATGCTTCCAAACTCTCAAGCAAACATCAATGCTCACCTTTCCTCCTAAGATGCCATGTTTCTGATGATCTACACTGACTTGGATAGCTCCATTGGTGGATTCCACACATTTCTAAATTTTCGAAATTACCATAAATTTTTATCTCCTTTCAACTATGAAACCAAACCTCCTTGGGATAGAAGAGACCAAGTAAATTATTTATTACCTTCCTATTTTCATTTTCATCCAATCAAAATTAGAATTTAGCTTGAAATTTGGTATTTTTTTCCAATTTCGTGCGGTGCGTGTTGTGTTAAATTCATCGTGAGCACCACCACCGATGTGTCTCATATATGTACACACTAATGTTGTTCAAACAAGTGCACCACGATAAATTATTAAAAAACAAAGTGGTGCGTTCTTCGGGATGCCCAGAACCGGTTCACAACGGGCTTCTACCCGCATAGGTACATTTCACTTCATTAATCGTACCGCTAGCTCAATGATATATAAAATTTAACCTAGCAGTGCACCAAGTTAAACCAAGCACACCGGTACATACCTAAAACATAATGACTTGGAGCATCAATGTAATTCAAATGCACCGCCATACTTTATAATAAAAAATACATGCACTGAATAAATCACACCGGTGTCATTGAACATTACGCACCGATAAACTTCACTTAACTAAAGAAACCACTAACATAACAATTTACAAAATTTAACGTAACGGTGCAACCATTTTAATCTAACACATCGATGTTGTATACATAAATGCACTGGGACATATATTGCCCAAATTTTTATAGTGGGGCGTCTCATTGGACACCTCATTTCTGGTAGTCTATTATTTACAACGCACCGAGGTACAAAACGTCAGTGCTCCACTATCACAGTGGTACTAGTGCGTTAATAGTAACACATCACACCACTTCAACTACGATAATGAAGTTTAGCTTAGTGGTGCCCATTAGTCCAACAAACACATCAAAGTTGTAAAGACAACGATACTGGGGTAAATACTAAATAACCACTCATAGTGGTGCGACTTAGTAGGTGCACCACTGCAATCCGTAAATAAACATCGCATACTGATACATAAATGTTGAATGTACGCACTGTGACATGTCTTGAAAAACAAACAACATGGTTTGTCTTATATAATTACTATTAGCATTGTGCTAGTAATACAACACATTGGTATACAACATTTCAGTGCTCTAGTAGACATGGTGCATTGGTGTTTTTGGTTTAACAAAGGGCACTGTGGATTTGCGCGTTATAAATTTCACCGATGCAATGCGTCTTTGTTAACAAAATGAACCAGCGTTGTTAAAAGCATTGAATCGATGCAGTTAAAAGCATTGAGTTAGTGTGGATTGTCATATGTAACACACCATAGAGAGATGTTTTTTTTTTATATAGCGCACCGTTCTCGAGGGGTATGGTTTATTGGAGGCGTACCAGTTGCTTTTAAATCTTTTTTTGGAAAAAAAAAATATTTGGTTTTTTTAGATACACGTCATTTATATATGTATTTTTTTATAGTTTCAATTTATTTTATCTATATATATGTGCCGAACAATATTTGTATGCGAATCAAAGACCACGATGATGAGAGAAGGAGGAGGTAGAGCAATGACAGATCAAGATGTACACATTTGTGTGTGAGTGGGAGGCCAGGGAGAGGGATAAGGAGTTGTATCTTCTTCCTCTTTCATAGCAAACAATGACCTTTTGATGGATATTGGCCTCTTGAAGTTTTATCAGAAGGGTACATCCCTTAGGGGGAACATCCCTTAGGGGGAACTGTGCATTGTTACAACAGTTGATTTGTCGTTGGAATCATGCGAGACATAGGTTCAGGGTCAGTCTCGATCTGTGGTATCATCCCATAGAAGAAGATGTCTATTTTATCATTGGATTGTCTAATAGGGGAGTGTACTTTCCCCATTTCCCCATGCTACCACCCAATATTGCAGGAGAGACCCAACTCAAATATGTGCAGAGATATGTCAGTCAACATATTCTTTCAGTTTCGGAGTTCCAGGTTCATGATGGTCAGCTATGGATATGTTCATTTCAAATACAGAACGTGAGGTGCCTATGTCATATGCTTTCGTCACTATCATAGTATATCTCTGATGGACAATGCATTAGTTGCTCTATGTGTTATTATGTAGATAGTTTATTGCAGGAGCCCCGATTTATTAGGTGGGTGGATTTTTTTTTGAAATAGTTTTGTCATGCATTAGATCATTGTCGCTATGTTTTGTCTGGGATGAGATTCTTCCCATTCACGTCTAATTCGTATACACTATTTTTTGAGAGGGTTCATGCCACTTTGCCAGAGGTACCCCACTTTCCTGCTAGGCCTATGTTTGATGCACGTATGTGCATGTGGGGGCAGTTGATGCCCAAGAGGGGCCAATCCGAGTACTCATATGTGGGGATAGATTGGAGAGCATGTCCAAACATCTTATTTACAACAGAGGAGTCAACATAGGAGAGAAGAAATATTATCGTTATGTTTTGATCAATCTATTTGCATATTTTAATGTCTTAGTTAATGCACATGTAATTTATTGTAACATTTTGTGTCAATTAACTTATTATTATTATCTATTTTTTTGCAGATATTGGCACATATGTTGGGGATGCACCTTCCCAACATGAGGATGAAGTGATGGAGGAGGCAAAGAACCAACCTCCAGTACTATAGAGACCCTGTTAGACAGTTGGTTGTCATTGATGTTGTTGGAAAGTTGGTTTTCATTGATGTCAACAAGTAGTGGTTTTCATTGATGTCAACATATGTGATGGGTATATTTGGAGAAGTCTCCAAAGTGGTCCCCTTATGGCGTAGCTCTAAGCATGGCCCTCATAGGAAGACACTTTGAAGAAGTCTACAAGAAACCCATAGGTGTGGTCATGAATCCTGAAGTTGTTTGAGGAATAAGGAAATGAAGGACAATGTAAATGCAGGTAACACAATCATAGATGGATAGTCCTCATCATGTTGTTTCCAACAATAGGTGGAACATCACGTAGTTCCTCACGGTTGAGGAGTTATGAGGTCATGAAGTTGGAATCCCTAAAGATGGGTTAAGAAGACCCTAATTGGTTGCAATATGGGTTAAGAAGCCTCTAAATGGTTGCAAGTCATTAATGAAAGGGTAAAGTGGTTGTAACAAGAAAGTTCAAGAAGCCCTAAATTTAAGGAAAGAGGTTACTTAGAAAAAGAATATATACACGCCAAGAAGTCACTCATAAGTACATTCACACACACACTATATTGAATATCTTCTATGCGAGTAAGTGATTCTTATCTGAGCTAACCAAGGAAATCTAAGGTGAATTTCATAGGGAAGATGAAGTAAAGAAGGGTGAAATTCTAAGGGAGGATGAAGTCTTGTGATGATGTGTTCTAAGGTGTGTTATTTAAAGGTCATCTTACCATTTTCGCTATAACGTTTTTTCTAGAATGATTCAGTTAGCTAAAATTGGAGGAGGTTGAGAAGACATGTCAAGGTACCTGTGGTAAACATTTAATCTTTTGGGTCGTTGTATTTTTGGATATACACTCTATGGAAGAGAGGGTTTTTTACTAGTATTAAACACGTGTTTCAGGTAAAACAATCATAACTTCTTCATAGAGGATCTAAATTTTGTGAGACCAATTTTAGTGGAAAGATAACAATAATCAGTATCTTCTGTGTTAGTTTTAGAATCAGATATCCAATATTGAGTGTGTGGCATGTTGTACAAGTTAGCTCTCCATAATAGGCTAAAATTCAAGAAGGTTTTCCATTTTCGCTATAACTTTTGTTTTGATAAGTTTCAGACACTAATATTTTGAGGAGATGGAAGAACGATCTTAGAGTATTTGTGGTTAAAATTTCATGCATTTATTCATTACATGTACAGAGTTATTCTTGTTGAAATTTAGGGTTTGTGACTAATCCAAAACTAGCCCCGCGAGACTGAAGTCAAGTTTGATGAAGATGTTATTCTCTTGTTGTTGAAGTTGAGGAAGATCTAAAGGTATGTAATTTTGTTTATTAGGTCTGCTACAAGATCAAATTTATGATTTACATGTGTTATTGAGGTTTATGTGTATGGTATATGCTTGAGGCATGTATTGATGATGATGATACATGATACGGTACACCTTTGTGATGATATGATAAATTGTTAGAAGTATATCTTGGCTATATTGGTATCTAGTTTGTATATGTCATGGTGATGTTATCACATGCTTGAGGCATATTGTTGAGACATTGGCACATCTTGGATACATGGTACATGGTTGATGTACATGGTATGGTGCATGTTGATGTACATGATATGGTACAAGTTTTGGTACATGGTTGATGTACATGGTATGGTGATTGTTTTGGTATCCATGTGAGTGGACCTGGTTTTAGTTGGTTGAAGATGGTATATCTGCGACAATGACAATGACAGGTTGGTTGATGATGGTATATCTGCGACAATGAAAATGACAGGTTGTTTGATGATGGTATATCTGTGACAATGACAATGACAGGTTGGTTGATGATGGTATATTTGCAACAATGACAATGACATGTCGGTTGATGTGACAGTGACAGTGAAAGGTTGGTTGATGTGACAGTGATAGTGACAGGTTGGTTGATGTGACAGTGATACTGACAAGTTGGTTGATGTCATAGTGACAGTGACAAGTTGGTTGATGTGACAATGATAGGTTGGTTGATGTATCAGTGACAACGGTAGTTATAGGTTGATCGGTGGTAGTGACAGTGAGTCTACACTTATATTTCAGGGCGACAGGATGGGGCAAGGAAAGGGGGTTGTATCCTCCTTTCGATTGGCATCAGAGAACTTAGCGAGTTGGTGCTTCCTTCAGGTTGGTTCCTGTAAATCAAGGGGTTGGTGTTGGAGAATTCAGGGAGTTGTAGCTTACTTCAAGTTCGTGCCTCCTTCTAGTTGGTGCTGGAGAATTTAGAAGTTGGTGCTTCCTACGAATGTATTCTCGATATATATAAGAAAGCATTATGTGGTTTTCTCCCATTTAGGTTTCCACGTAAATTTTAGTGTACTTTGTATGTGGTTATTTGATGTAATGATATTGCTTATGGTTATATACTCATGATATAAGGAATGCAATCATAAATGATATATTGTTGATAAAGTAGAATTTTATATATTGTGATTGAAAGTGGTAAAAAGTGTTAATATTGATTCACCCCCCCTCTCAGTATTCCAACAATAAGACCCCACATGCCATGTAGGATGGATATGTGAGTGTTGGAGCATGCATTTTTGGGAGTTAAGCATAGAATGGATTGAAGGAAGCAACGCGTGCCAGAAAAGAAGGAAGATAGGTGCGACAAAGGGAAAAGGAAGTAGTGTGCCAAGAAAGAAGGAAGATCAACGCAAGGAATGGTTGGATCGAAGACCAACCACGTTGGAGATAGTTAGAAAGTGGGCAAGTGGAGTCCACTTAGATTTAGGGTTTTGGAGTCATAATGTAAGGGTTTTTACCCATTTTGTAGTATAAATATGATGTATGAGGTAGATAGGAGATATCATAACATAGCATACCTTGGCATTGGCTACCCTAGAACTTATGCGCGATGAGTCTATTTTGAGTCCTTTTTTATTCTGAGGTTTTGTATCGTTGAGAGATGTGGAGCTCAAATGGAGCCAATGTGGAGATGTAACTAAGGGTCAGGTCGCAAGCTGTGGAGATTGGTGCGACGTTGGTCAACCTCACATGTACCATTCATAACTTCTGATGTAATGCGCACGATGCTTTTTTTATGGAGAATAAGAAATAAGCAAAAAATATTTATGGATGTAGCCTAGGGGGGTGAACCACGGTAAAATGGTGTCTTTATGTGTGATGTGTCCTTTTTTACATGTGTTATAATGAATGAATGGTTAGATGAATGCATCTGTTAGGGTTGATTTACAGTGCACACTAGTATAATGAATGTTGTTGAATGGATAAAATGGTGGATTTGATGAATATTATGGTAGAATGCATGTTAAAGTAGAACAATAGTAAAAATAACATCCCCAATCCCTTCCATGATTGCAAACATATCTGTCCTGCAGTCACCCATAAACCATCTCGGGTGAGACTGCGTTGTGCACTCTATGCGCAATGTAGCCTTCTGGTTTACCAAAAGGGCCGATGGTGAAAAGGGTTTTGTTGGAGAACTAAGGTAGAACCCGGATCAGCCCAGACATCCAAAAAATGGTTTCGTTGTTGACTAGAACTCATAAGGACAACCTGGAAGGGGTTTGGTGAAGAAGATGGAGTGGTATAAATGGATGTTCAGGCCATGGAATCCTACGAAGCAACAAATTGAAAGATGGTTAGAGACAAAGCAATTGGAGTTTGCCCAGAAAGATAATAAGGGTTCTAGATATACACCACGCCAGTACCTGTAGAGGCATGTGTTTACTAATTTACATGAAGCATATTTTTGTTACTTTCTAGAGTTATTACAGGAATGGTTATTGAGGTTAAAGGATACCCATCTGACTAATCAGATTACGCTAGTAGAGTGGACTATTGAAAATATTGCACGATTGGAAAGGGTTAATAACAAATTCACGCACGTAGTGGATTTCTTGTTAGACAATATTACTACGGGATTTATCACTGAGTTTGCAGTAGATACAACGAAGTCATATACTGTTGCAGAGTATGACTTCTTGAGGGGACCCAGAGGGAGGTACATCATGTCACTTTACACATTGATCAAGATATTATTACATGATAAAGGCATGATGACCATGGAATCAAACAACTAGATCACTTTGTGCACATGAGAGAGTTGGGGGAAGCACTAAGCAAGATATGGGAAATGGAGAAGGCTATGGAGAGTAGACAAAAGAAGCAAGAAATGGACCCCATCATGATGGATGAGGAACAAACCAGGGAGATCATAAAGAAATCAGGTGTGACGCGCAACGGACGACCCTACCAGAATAAGATGAATAGCAAAAAGAGGGTAGTAGACGAACTAGAGGGATTGGACAATGATGAGGGAGAGGTAGAGGATATTCGCGCCATAGGGCGGATTGAGGATACCTTGCGTGCCACATATGAGAGGAAAACCAAAGGTCATGGGTCTGGCGCAGAAGAAGGCTCTCCATTCCAGATCTAAATTAGTGTGGAACCCACAACCTCGTGTGGGACTAAGACATCTGAAGAAGAAAAACCAGTTCAAGAACAAGTGATTAGTGATAGAATAATTTTTACAGGATGTGGATCCAATAGCAGAAGTGCAAGTTCAACAAGTAGCAGTCAAGTATCTACACCGCGGAGGTGGTAGTTCAACAAATTTCACAATGGCAGGACAAGATCCAACTATTAGGTTACCAGAGTTACGAGGGGACGGGTCAGATTATCCACAAAAGCATTTGTTTATCTATGAGAAGATATGGGAAGCTAAGCAGATTACAGATGAAGATACAAAGGTTGTGAAGTTGGAAATCACATTCAGAGTTCACACATTAGACTGGTAGATGGGTCTCTCAACAAATAATCCAACAGGAACGCCTACAACTGTAGCAAAGGTGAAGAGGCAATTAATAAATGAATTTTAGAAACCAAGCTCAGAAGACTAGTCTATGAATGAAATTATAGAGATCGAGAAGAAACCAGGAGAATCAGTTTAGGAAGTGGACCAGAAGTTCAAGACGCTAAAAGGTAAGTTAAAGTGCTCTATTACTAATACATGTCATAGATATTTGTTTGTTAATTCTTTGTTGCCACACTTGAAGTATCCTTTGAGACAACAAAAATTCCAAAGTCAGGTCGAGGCTCTACAGGCAGCCTTACAACTAGAAGAAAACCAGTACAAGCATACATATTCAGTTGTGGAAGAGCTAAAGCAAGATATGAAGAACTTAACATTCTAGTTGAATCAGAACAAAGGAAAGGAGAAAAGAGAATATGTATGGTGTACAATGTGCAGGATGGAAGGCCATCATAAGAATGAGTGCCCATTATTTGTGCAGTATATATGAGTGGGTATGCCAAACCCTTTAGCTTCAGGAGGACCATGGTGTGAAATTTTCAAAACACGCGGGCATGATCCATATCACTGCCCCCTGATGCAGAAGTATCAAACAGTACCAAAGAGCACATTTTGTAATTTTTGCAAGTCGGTTGGACAAAAAGACAAGGACTGCAGAACTTTGGAGAATGTGAAAGAAAAGATTTCAGATACATACAAGGTGCAGGCTGAACATTTAATAGGACAACCTGTGTAGCAGCCACAGTATAACAATGAGCAACAACTAGAGTATAATAACATGCAACAATATGCATCACAACCACAGTATAATGCACATCAGTTCCAGGGGCAACAACAGTATAATTATGCACAACAAAGCGCAACACCATGGTATAATAACGCGCAACCACAATATAATGAAGGACTGTAATATAACACACCGTGCTAAGATAATCAAGGAAACATAGGAGGTTGTTGAGGTAGACGCTTTGGAGGAGGTCGAGGATCAATAGTGTGTCACAACTGTAAAAAACCTGGGCACTATGCAAGAGACTGCCCACAACCACCTGCGACATTTATGTATTGTCATGCAACAGACCATGAAACATAGGATTGTCCAACACTATTGATAAAAATATAGGACAAAAGGAACCAGTCCAATCAGAACGTACTATGGATTGTTGTGGAAAACAAAGAAGAGGATGACAATAAGATTAACATAGTTACTAGAGGAGGAGCTAAGGTAGGAGAAGATGCAACAAAGAGGGATCAAGATCAATACCAGTGGGTCAGGAAGAATACAACACCTGGACAAAAGTTTGATGTGCACAAAGAGAAAGAGATATTCAAGGAAGCTAGACGAGAAATTTTGAAGGAAAACATTGCATCTACATCAAGGACAAATCCAGTAGATGAGGTACCAGTATATGACATGCCTCCACTATTTGATTAGACTAGCATAGAGTAGCCTTTAGAACAAGTAAGTAACTTAAGAAACTTTTTGGTATCTTGTGTAAAGTTGCTAAATGATAAGAACTCTTTACAAATATTGCAAAATCTGTTAGAAAAGTGTCATCCTGGGGAAGAAGGGGTAAAGACAATGAATCAGGTCCGGAAGAAGAGAAGAACAAGTCAAGAATTCAGGTTGAATGAAAACATAGGAGATTTCAATATGGGGGATATCATACTAGACTTAGGATCTGAAGTCAATGTTCTTCCAAAGATGACATGGGAAGCTATGGGAGAACCAAAATTGGGGTACTCACCTATTCAGTTAAAGTTAGTTAATTAACACAAAGTAGTACTAATTGGAAGATTGAAAGGAATTCCAATAGATCTAGATGGTGTGCGCACCATGGCTGATTTTGAAGTCATTGGCATAATAGATAATACTTCTCCATATCCAACTTTGTTGGATTTGGATTGGGATTTTGATAACGAGACTATTATTAACTTGAATACAAGGACGATGATGTTTGAATTAGGGGAGTACATTGTTATTGTGCCATTAGATCCATCGAAAGGAGCCAGGTATGTGGAACCCGTGATAGATAATTTTCTTACAGAAGATGTGAATCAACTATATAGAACTACCACATTCAAAGAATATTATATCAACCCAACTACATATGGAATGCTCATTTGGAGGAGTATTAGTTCTTGTGCTTCAGATTCTGACATGGGACTGGAAAACTAGCAACATTGACTACATGAATTATCTACCATTAGATGCACCAGAATGACGTGTGCGCTGAGATGGATTGGTTCAGAGGTAAGAGAGCCTCCTAATTTTTATGGTATGAATGACTTAGAACAATTTTTGGTGAAGTTTGAATTAGAAGTAGTAGAAATCCAGAGATTACCAGTATTAGATATTGCTTTGAAAGCTACACATGCACGTTGGTGGGGTACACACAAGGAGAATATAAAAAACTGGCTTTAATGTAAGAGGTTACTGCGCATCATATTCGACACAGAGCAAGAGGAGAAATATCAGGAGAAATATGATGGAATTGGGCAACCTAGAGAACATGTAGATGGGTGCATGGTTCAATGGAGAATAGTGCCACTAGAAGAATGGACACATAATTTTATTCACACACTAGAAGGCATTCCAAAGAACTGGTATACAGAACAGGGACAACACAGAGAAACTACAAACTGGGAAGAGATACAAAGGAATTTTCTAATTACATTTTCTTTTGAACATAAAAGTCCAGAGATAGATACAACGTTGAAGGTGGTAAGAGACAAAATATTTGAAGAACCATAATTTGAAGTAATTCCAGCATATCAGAAGCAGAATAAACAGACAGTGAAACAACTGCTACATTGTTATCACGTTGTAGAAGAAGAATACCCAATAGAGGATAATTCGTGCAATATCTAGATATCAGAAGTGGAAGGAGAAAGGGAAATAGAAGGTCCAAAGATTGATTTAGAAGACTATGTTGCGGCATTAAAGATCAAGAAGGTAAACATTGGAACTGCAGAAAACCCAAAGATTTCTAGCATCATAGATTATTGGGATAATCAAATAGTAGAAAGAATCACAAAATTATTGCGCGAGTACAATGACTTATTCCCAACGACATTTTCAAAGATGAAGGGATTAGTAGGAGAATTATGAGAGATGAATATCCCTTTGAAGCCAAAATCCAGACCTATCAAACAGAGACCTTACAGATTGAATCCAATATACAAAGAGAAAGTGAAGGAAAAAATTGATAAGATGCTAGAAGTTCGTGTCATAGAACCTGTGGAGGAATCAAAATGGGTCATTCTTATGGTGGTGCAGGAAAAGAAGCAAGGAGGGATCAAGATTTGTGTAGATTTGAGAAAATTGAATGATGCTTTCCTACATGATCCTTTTCCTACCCCATTTACAAACAAAGTTTTGGAGAATGTAGGGGGTCAAGAAGCTTATTCTTTTACAGATGGGTTTTTAGGATATCATCAGATAAGTATTGCACCAAAAGATAGACATAAGACAACATTTGCTACAGAATGGGGATCTTTTCAGTATACCATTATGCCATTTGGGTTGAAGAATGCACCAACAATTTTTTCAAGGGTAGTAGTAGTAGTAGCCTTTAAGGACTTTATTCATAAGTTTTTAGAAGTTTAATTGGATGACTAGACGATGTTTAGTTTATTGAAGGACCATGTCGCGGTATTAAGGCTGATGTTGGACAGATGCAGACAATGTCATATATCATTAAATATTAAGAAATGTATTTTCAGTGTACCTTTCAGTATTTTGTTAGGGCATGTGGTGTGTAAACAATGTCTGTTGGTTGATCCTGCTAAAATTGTTGTCATAGTTGACTTACCACCACCAAAGTTAGTGCGCCAGTTGAAGAGTACATTGGGACATATAGGGTATTATAGAAATTTCATAAGAGGGTATGCACAGATTATTGCGCCAATGTAGAAGTTGTTGAAGAAGGACACTAAGTATTAGTGGAATGATGAATTCCAACAACGTTTGGATATTTTGAAGGATAAGATGGTCACTATACCGATTTTAGTATTTCCAGATTGGGCAAAATAATTTCATGTGCATGTGGATGCATCTACAATAGCACTAGGAGCAATATTGACACAACTAGGAGAAGGTGATATAGATCACCCTATTTCATTTGCAAGTAGAAATTTATCATGTTCGGAACAAAACTATAATACTACAGAAAGAGAAGGGCTATCTATGGCGTATGCTTTGTAGAAATACAAACATTACTTGTTAGGGAAACATTTCAAGATGTTACTAACCATTATGCTCTGATATATTTAGTCAATAAACCAGTGTTGGGGGGAAGGATATGCAGATAGTTACTCTTGTTTCAAGAATTTGATTTTGAAGTTGTGGTGAATCCTGGAATATTTAATGCAGGACCGGATCACTTATTCAAAATTTACTACTGCTTAGAAGAAAATTTTGGTGGTTAGAGTTGCAAATTATCAGTTGATTGCAAGTCATTTATACAAGATTAGAGCAGATAACATCCTAAGGAGATGTGTGATGGAGCATGAAATGCCTATCATTTTAGCAGAGGCACATGAAGAGATTGTTGGAGGACATTACGCAGGAAAAGCTATCGTGCAAAAGGTATTGCGCACATGATTATGGTGGCCAACAATTCACAAGGATTCAAAGGAATACTATCAGAAGTGTGATGGTTTTTAGAGCGTTGGGAAGCCATCCAGAAGAGATGAGATGCCATTGAGACCTCAGGTAACTTTACAAGTGTTTGATAAGTGGGAAATGTTAAAATTTTGGTATGCTTGTTTAAACCTAGACAATGTCACATCATTGTCACCCAACCACATGCATTTAAATATCCCACCCCCGAGCACACTAACCTTTACTTATAATAATTCTGACAAGCCTACTCCAAAACCAACAGGTAAACCCTAGCTGCTAACTGCAACAACAACTGAAGACAAGTGGAGAACTCCTTCTCCAAGGGTAGCACACAAGAGAGAGAGAGAGAGAGAGAGAGAGAGAGAGAGAGAGAGAGAGAGAGAGAGTCTCCATATATCTGGATTCCTTGGAGTTTTCACTGTCCTCACCAAAGGAATCTTCCATTGAGTGTCTCTTGGCTCCATGTTCGACCTTCTTTGAGGTGCTCCTTCTGGTGTGGCCACTTTCAGGGCCATGCTTTCGTATATTGGGTGGACTCTCAGTTTTCTTCGTATGGTGTCTATCCACATGACTAGTTGTTGGTCCATGTTGCAGTTGCCTTTGTATATCTGATAGACTTTGCAGTAAGACTGCATTAATTTCAGTTTTCTTTTCCTGTTCCTTTATCAGCCTTTCGTTGTCAGTGTTAAAACTCAGTAATTATGCCATGGGGCTTCTTACAGTTTCGACCAAATCTGGAGGGGTTTCCACTGCCCTCCTTTCATTAGATTCTTCCTCTCTATTGTGGGAGTTTTCCCCCAACTCATGGTGTGTCACCATCCTTTACGTTGTAGTTTTCCTATTGTTTATTGACTGCTTGAGTGCCAATAAAACATTTTTTGTTATTTAATGATCTATTTATTTATGAACAACACATATCATTACAAAATGAAGTCAACTTCTTTATTTGGAAACATTAGCAATATTCAGTGCAGATTTCCAAAACATCTATCAACAGTAGAAGGTTTCATTCCTCTCTTCAATAGAGGTTTAGACAAGTTTCTTATAGAAGGGGGGAAGGTAGGGTGTTACCCCTTAAAGTTCTTTAATGATATTTTTATGTGACTCGTGCATGAGCTCAAGCATGCCAAGTGTTGTTTCCATGCTCTGATACCACTTTGTAAGACACCCTAAATACTCCTTTAAGGGACTAGGCATCATAAAATTTTCTTTTCTTAATATCTCAAATCCTGTGTCCGAGGTTTGCATCTTCTTCTACTCACCCATAGCGTTCTATCGTCTGCTACTAGGCTCAAATATGACCTTTGGTTTACAAGTTATGGCCTCCCGAAGTTCTTTGGGCGTTCATTAGTTGAAGGCCACGTGGCGTCCACATGGATCCATCTCATTCGCACCCTCCTCAAGCTCCTACGTCCATGGTGGAAGTCCATCCACCGTTTGAAACCAACGACGATACTTAATCCTCCTCTAATACACATGCTAGGGGGAAATTCAGCGTTCGAACCTTCGGCGTTGAACGCCCCCTTTCTTTTATATACGCAAGTCCTCTAGAGTCACGAATTCCTAAACTTATGAAAGATCGCCACGTAGATTCAGCCTTCAACCCCTTTGGAGAATAAGTTCTAACATCCCAGTCTCCCAGAGTAGGACTTCGTCGAAGTGCCAGATTCAGTCTAGATCCAACGGTCAGAGGAGATTCCTGAAGGATCCCTAGATCTACGGTTCCTATCTCTTCGTGACTTCGACGTTTGGAGGCTCCCTCACCTTGAACCATACTTCCTTCTGGAGTGTTGAACTCCTAAAGTCTCGGGTACTAAATCTAACAGTCATGAGACATCTTGACGTATCCTCGAATCTATGATTCCTATCGCTTTGTGACTTCGACGATCAGAGGCTCTCTCACCTTGAACCATACTTCCTTCTGGAGTGCCAAACTCCTGAAGTCTCGGGTACTAAATCTAACGGTTAGGAGAGATCCCGACGTATCCTTGGATCTATGATTCCCATCGCTTCGTGAATTTTGTGTTCGGAGGTTCCCTCACCTTGAACCATACTTCCTCCCAGAGTGTTGAACTCTCGAAGTCACGGGTACTACACCATCCTTTGGTCGAGAATTCATGCACTAGATTAACGACAAGTGACATAAGGCAGGGGTGACACATGTCCTCGTCAGGAGGTGGCACATGTCGCGTTCTAATGGCATTTAGGGTCTATGGGAAGTACAAATCAGGGTGACGCATGACATGTTGCACAGGGATCCACGTTAGTCCAGGTGACGTCGACGAGCCACGCTAGTCCGGGACTGGAAGCCTCTAGGATTCTTAGCTTCACCTACCTATTGAACCTCCCGGAGCTCCGAAGTCTGAAGTTTCCACCAGTTGTCTCCCAATACCTCTTAGATCCCATGATCGAGGTCTGTCCATGTAGGTCCATGAATCTACAGTGGAGAGGAATTGCGGATATTGTGGGAAGAATTATCATTCGCGTGGGTTGAACCTCCGCAATCCTCCTAGACCGTTGATTTGTATATCCGGCAGGATCAACAGTTGACATCAATTCCACCATGGGTGAGTAGCTTCCATTGCGGAACTCGGGAAAGGACTCTACAATCATACTAGTTGGGACTCCGCAATCATCCCTGATCATGGATCTCCATGCCATTTCAAACATAATCGTCGATCCTGGATTGGAGGTTAGCGCCAGTCCACCCTCGCATGTGGTAATGTACTAGATATGAAGGAAAATGCAGGTGGGTCCCACATACTCCTCTCGCCAAGTGGACCAAACAGTGAGTGCCAGGTGTGATATGCGGCAAGTCCAAGATGACATGTGGCCCTTCAATGGGTGACATGTGTCACACGTTAATGGGCTTATGGAATCTGCGAAACACATGAATCCAGGTGACCTATGGCATGTTACTTGTGGGTCCATGCCATCCTGGATGACATCACTGTACTATGTCATCCCTGACTGATAGCCTTCCAAGCCCTTCAATCTCACAGTCAAGCCGCGTCCACGTAACCACTAGATCGACAACCTCCATTACTTCATAACTTCAACGTTCGGGAAGTTCATGGTGCGACCTCCTCCTTGCTCCCAAAGTGGTCAACCCCAGGCTAACCATGGTATGAATCTAACGATCAGGAAAGATCCCGAAGGATCTTGATATCTATAATTTGTGTTTATTCGCAACTCCGTCATTCATAGAGTTTAAGGTCATGCCATCGCTATCCTCCTGAAGTGTTGGATATAGTCTGGATCCAATGGATAGGAGGGATCCCAAGTATTCTTAGTCGACGGTTCACGTCAATTCGTAACTTTGGCGTTCGGGGGTTTGATGATATATCATCCTCGTTCTCACGGAGTGGGACTTTGTTGAAGTACTTAGATGCGGATCCAACGGTCCAGGGGCTTCTGACTACTCTTAGATCGATGGTTCGCGTTACTTTGAGATGACTGAATAGACCAAGGATTAATGGGGGCAAGTCTAACTATCCTGGATAAGGAAACCACTAGGCGTCGGTTAACTGGGTGGGTAACCCTAACTACCAGTTTCCTTCGATCGATTTATAAATGGTAAGTTCGAAGCACTCCGGAGCTCCGAACTCCCGGAGTTCCGAAGCAAGAAGGTCTAGCTTCTTTCAGACCTAGCTCAGGGTTCCCAAACCTTGGTCACATGGCTCCTTTGGCAATTCTTGCGGGATAAGCGCTAATCCCTTTAGCCATAAATAGGTTAAGGACATGGGCATGAGGCCTCAATTAGATGAGTGAAAGATCTGAAGGAGGCATCGTCCTTCCACAGGGTTTGAACTTCGAAATTTCCCGCGAGGGGGAGGGTTTTAGAGACAGACAGGACTTAAACATTCCAACAAATCTTCCCTCAACATTATTGCAGGATTACATCTTACAACTCTTTAACTACTCAACTGAGTCAAGCATATGCCCATTTAAAAGCACAAATTCACAGATAGATAATGCATGTTTCTAACTTAACCATTCAACACTTAACTCATTCATAGACATATAAATATATTCAATCGCCACACTTAACTCAGGTAAGAAGTCATTGCTCATATATGTTTCTTTTGAAAGGAATACCAAGTCATTTATTAGACAAAACGAGAATGATAAGATGAGACCTTTGACTATAAATGATTTGGGAAAATAAATAAATATTCTTAAGAAGGAAGTTGAAGAAATCAAGCAAAGACTAGAAAAGATTGAAAAAGAATCAGAAATTGAGGATGGATACAAAGTTTATTCATGGGCTAGACAAGAAATAAGAGGGTTGCAGCAACAAATCCAGGCCCTGCAATTCATGCCTTCCCTGGAAGAAACACCTCAAAATCCAAATGCCAACATTAGTACATTTGAAACAAATTCTATAGAAGGTATAAATTCTATGAGAATAATGGCCATCCAACATCAACAATATCATGTGATAATTAAGCTGAATATTCAAGGTTAAATCTTTAAGTTGAAAGCATTGATCGATTCAAGATCAGATTTTAACATCCTAAAGAAAGATTTTATTCCTTCTTGTTATTGGTTAAAAAATAACAATGTAGCCATTGGGCTAGGTAATCAAACCCTAAAGATGGAATATGAAGTTGAAATAGTCAAGTTATGTTTTGGACCTTACTGCTTGAATATGAAGTTTTCACTTGCAAAAATTCCAGTACCCTGTCTTTTAGGTACTCCATTTTTTGTTGTCATTGAACCACATGGTTCTGAAAAATTACCAAATGGAAAATATGGATATTTTATTACAATAACAAGAAGAAAAAATGTACTCCCATTTGTATCAGTCCCTGAGTTGTCCATAATGGTTCAAATGTCTCATACTCTTATAGAGAAAGATAAAAAGATTCGAGAACTCCAACAAATGAAGAGCAACCAAAGGATTGATCAACAACTCAAGGAACTAAAGATTCAAGATAGGATTAGTCAACTGCAAAAAAGATTTGAAGATCAGGTATGTTCAAAACTTCCAACTACATTTTGGGAAAGAAAAACACATTTTCTTGAATTGCCATACAAAGATAGCTATGAGGGAAAACCTTGCAGAAGCAGAGCAATACCTATGAATGTTAAATATCAAAAATTGTGTTCTGAAGAAATCCAAGGATTATTGAAAAAGGGATTGATCAGAGAATCCATTAGCACATGGAATTGCTATGGATTCTATGTTAATAAACATTCTGAGCATATTCGAGGAGTCCCAAGACTGGTAGCAAACCACACTCCTTTAAATTCAGTCCTAGCTGATGATACTTGTCCTATACCCCACAAATCCAGTCTGGTCAATAGAATAACAAATGCAAATATATTCTCAAAGTTCGATTTAAAATCTGTATTTTGGCAAGTGGCTATAAAGGAGGAAGACAAATTCAAAACTGCATTTAGTGTTCCTGCAGGTCATTATGAATGGAATGTTATCCCTTCGGCCTTAAGAATGCTCTCACAAAATTTCAAAGGGTTATGTATGATAGTTTAAAGGCATATTTTGACTCGCTAATTGTCTACATAGATGATATATTAGTCTTCTCAGATTCCATAAACCGACATTTCAAGCATTTGGAGATGTTTTTAAAGGTCATCAAACAGTTTGGTCTAGTTCTTTCTAAAAATAAAATGGAGCTCTTTAAAACCTCTGTCAAATTTATGGGTCACACAAGTTCAAATGGCCAAATTGCTCTTCAGATCCACGCAGTGGAATTTGCAAAAAAAATTCTAGACACAATAACTGATAAGACCCAACTCAAGTGCTTTCTAGGAAGCTTGAACTATGTCAGTCATTTTTATAAAGATTGTGCTAAAGATAGAAAAATTATGAATGACAGGCTCAAAAAGGATCTTATGCCTTGGACTGAAGCACACACTAAGGCTGTGAGAAAGATAAAATATAAAGTCAGGCACTTGCTAATATTGCATGTTGCAAGTGATGAACTGTTTAAAATTGTTGAGTCTAATGCTGGTGACCAAGGATGGGGAGCAGTTCTTAAACAAGTTAAGGCAGGTAGATCAAAGCCACATGAATAAATCTTACAGTTTGCTTCAGGGACCTGACTTGACAATGAAAAGAACTATGTAACAATTGAAAAATAAATAAAGGCAACCCTTAGTGCAATCAATAAGTTTGAAATCTATCTCATCAATAAAAAAATTCTGCTTAGAACTGATGTTGTTGCAATGAACAAGGTGTTACATAATAAAATTACTAAAGCAAGTGAAGCAAAATTTACAAGATGGCAAGCTCTATTTGCAAATTTTGATTTTGATATTGAACATATCAAAGGCTATGAAAATTCTATCCTTGATTTTCTCAATAGAGAAAACCTTCAAGTGAGCGTGAAAACAAACGAGCGTGTGCAAGCGAACGTGGTAACAAAACAAGAAAAATCAAATGCAGAAAGCCATTGTCTGGTCATTATTACTGAATGGAAAAATGGAGGTGAACAACTAAGGAATATCCTAGACAATTAAGATTGCGAAGTATATGCCCAATTATGGAAACCTACATGACAACTCAGAAGAACTGAAGTTCTCGATATGAATTTGCAGCCAATTCATCTCCTACCAAATTATGTTCTAGAACTCAAAAGAATCCCATTTTATACTAGAAACATTCCAGACATGCTTTATGACAGATCGACCAGAGTTGCAACTGATGCTACTTCAACTTTATGCTACACCTTTAGAGATATAAACTTGATTTGAAAACAATTTAATAATAATACAAGATTATTTCATCAATATTTTTCACTTGACAGACCCAGCTCCTATGCTCTTTGGCCAGATCAAGATCCCACACAGAAGTTCTTTGTAACATACATGAATGACAGTGAATACAAAAAGGAATGGTGGAATTTTCTTAGGAAAGAGAATATGAATAAGACATATTTCACTTTTTTGAAATTCAGAAGTGTATATACTAGCATGAGGGGATTATATCTTGTTTGGCTATCTGATTGGTGGAGAGACTTCGGCATCAACAAAAGCGCAGTGGACCCAACATGCTTAAACATAGAATGCAAAACCAAAGATTTCCACTCAAAGAAATCTGTGATCTATCTAAATTTGACATAATTATTGATGACATGATCTTGTCAATGTATGCAACTCATCATCTCCAATGGCTTGTAAAAATGAGAATCTTTGCACAATCATTCCAAGGACGAACCATCATAGTACACAAACTTTATTCAAAAGCTTGGGAAACTGGTGGAAGCTATTCCCAACAATATAATATGGGGATGTTTTGTGATCATGACTAATATCTTCTCTGTATGATTTGCTTTTCATGCAAATCCTTAGAACTCATAGCACTTCTCCGACGTTTGGTGCGGTTTGACCCACATTCTAAGGAATCTATTGGAAAGTAAAGCATTTATGGAAAATATTTTCATTATGTACTGAAAGAGTTTATTGGCCATTTAGGATGATTCTTGCACATTTCGTCGGTCTGAAATCTAGAGAAAGTCTATAAATAAAGCTCGGGGACACTCATTTGGGGCATCAAGTCTTAGAGTCTTGGTTAGTCTTTGTCTTCTGAGCTCCCTCTTGTCTGAGCTCTGAGTCTTTCTATCACGAGTTTGATAGTTTGTGCAGGAACTATTCCGCTGGGAGCCTGTGAACTAAAGTGGCATAACTCAAAAGTCTGTTTGAAGAGTTTTCCAATAGCACCAGAAGCCGAAGAGTTTCTAGATAATTCCTAAGGTCAAGCTATATTCTACTCAGGTCTAATATATCTTGAAATGCACTATGGTCAAAAGCTGTGAATTTGAGTTTGTAAGTCCGAAAAGCTCTGTAAATCTTTTTTGAAATTAATAGAAATATTTTCGCAATTTGTGTTTATATCATTCCTTCCGAGTAAAAGTTCATTCAAGGTTCACCCGAGGTTCACTAAGGATTCTGGAGCACTATTCTCCTTATATTTTCCCTCTAGGACAAGGAAGTCGCTCAGGGAGTTTGTTGAAGGAAAGGTGTTGAATCTGCTTGAAGGATCATGTAGGGGTTCGTGTAGAAGTTCATAACGTCAAAAGAAGGTGAAAGACAAAAAGCAAGCATAATTCCTCACCGAGGGACACCTTTGCAAAAATTTGTATCAGAGCCAATCCAGGTTCCATGGATTCTCCCTCTAGTTCTAATACTTCTTGCTCTATGCCTTTTAAAGAAATGAAACAAAAAGCAGTAGAAGAAAGTCAGAATGCTAAAAATGAAATATCAGCTATTTCCCGTCTGTTTGGTTCAATGAGAATGCGTGATGTGAATAGTTTCAATATATTTTATAAAGAAGAAAAGCCTCTCCCTAGGTGGAAACTTCCTAAGTTATCTGCTAAAGATATTTATGATGATATGCATATTTTCAACTACATGCATCTTCTCAATTTAAAATCATTGAAACGGTATTTGAAGTCCAACAAAATGCATCTGATCATTGTATTATCCCTACCTTAGACCCTGATGAAATTAGGATTGAATCCAAAAAAGCTAGAGAAAACTTCCTACATCTTGAATGTATCAGAATAGGCATTGAACCTCTGCACAGAGTTGGTATACCTGCATTTGTTCTTATTGTTTTGCTTGATAATCATTTCCACAAATTTGTCCATGCTCTAATGGGAGGGGTACAAGGTGATCTTGTGAGAGGCCCTATCTGGTTTGACCGTCATCCAAATTTCAGAGTTTCTGTCACTGACCCAAATCTCAAAGATATATTGCAAGTCAAGATTCTCACCAAAGGATATGATATGAAGCCTAGTTCTGAAAATATTGCAATCCATTATAAGTTGGCACTCAGATATACTAACACTCTTTGTCTAACAGTTTTGCATGCACTTGATAGAGATTCAGAGAGTTCTACCTTAGTATATACCTCTATAGACAATGCCAAACTTGTTCCCCAATCCATTTCATGGGAACAATTATATTTTCCTACTGAATGGGTAGTGCAGGCTCCTGAGCCCTCACCCCAAATTACTTTAATACTACAAATATTGCAGAAGATCATACTCAAGCAATTATTCAGTTTACTCCAAGAAGGTTTGTCTCTTCTAAGTCATCATATCCCAAATCACATACAACCAGACTTGAATGTTTTGACACTCACATTTTTCAATGGCCACCCATTCCAGGACTCATATGATGCCCTTTATGCTCTGCTCTTGTCTCTAACCAGTCCTCTTAGAGCAGCCAACATGGTGAAGTATTTTTAAACTTTCCATCTACATCATCTTTTCCATCTCCAAAATTTGAAGGCATAGATCCACCCATTTCTACTCATGAACCCATCTGGATGGCACCACCTTCTATTCTTCCAAGCCAACGTCCTCTATGTAGAGGCGTCCCTCGACGAGGAGTGATGATTGTTTTTTTCCTTTCACCTTTTTCTGACGCTATGAACTTCTACACGAACCCCTACACGATCCTTCAAGCAGATTCAACACCTTTCCTTCAACAAACTCCCTGAGCGACTTCCTTGTCTTAGTGGGAAAAAAAAAAGGATAATAGTGTTCCATAATCCTTAGAGAATCTTGGGTGAACCTCGAATGAACTTTTGCTCAGAAGGAATGATATAAACACACATTGTGGAAATATTTATATTAATTTCATAAAAGATTTACAGAGCTTTTCAGGCTTACAAACTCAAATTCAGAGCTTATGACCATAGCACATTTCAAGATACCTCATACCTGAGTAGAATATAGCTTGACCTCGGAAATTATCTAGAAACCCTTTGGCTTCTAGTGCTACTGGAAAACTCTTCTAACAAACTTGCGAGTTCTACCACTATAGTTCACATGCTCCCAACAAAGTAGTTCATGCACATACTATCAAACTCACGACAAAAAGACTCTGAGCTTAGATAGGAGGGAGCTCAGAAGACAAAGACTAACCAAGACTCGATGCCCCAAATGAGTGCCCCCGAGCTTTATTTATAGAATTTCTCTAGACTTCAGACCGATGAAACGTGTAAGAATCATCCTAAATGGCCAAAGAACACTTTAAGTACAAACTGACAATATTTTCCGTAAATGCTTTACTTTCCAATAGATTCCTTAGAATGTGGGTCAAACCTCACCAAACGTCGAAGAAGTGCTCCGAGTTCTAAGGATTTGCATGAAAAGAAAATCATATAGAGAAGATATTAGTCATGATCACAAAACATCCCCATGTTATATTGTTGGGAATAACTTCCACCAGTTTCCCAAGCTTTTGAATAAATCTTACGTACTATGATGGTTCATCCTTGAAATGATTTTGCAGAGATTCTCGTTTTTACAAGCCATTGGAGATGATGAGTTGCATAAATTGACAAGATCATGCCATTAGTAATTATGTCATATTTAGAGAGATCACAGATTTCTCTGAGTGTAATATCTTTGGCTATGCATTCTATCTTTAAGCATGATGGGTCCACTGCGCTTTTGTTGATGTCGAAGTCTCTCCACCAATCAGATAGCCAAACAGGATATAATCCCCTCATACTAGTATATACACTTCTGAATTTCAATAATGTGAAATATGTCTTATTCTCATTCTCTTTCCCGAGAAAAAATTCACCATGCCTTTTTGTATTCACTGTAATTCATGTACGTTCTGAAGAACTTCCGTGTGGGATCTTGATCCAGCCAAAGAGCATAGGAGCGAGGTCTGTCAAGTGAAAAATATTGATGAAATAATCATGTATTATTATTAAACTGTTTCCAAATCAAGCTTATATCTTTGAAGGTGTAGTATAAAGTTGAAGTAGCATCAACTGCAACTCTGGTTGATCTGTCATAAAGCATGTCTGGAATGTTTCCAGTATAAAATGGGACTTTTTTGAGTTCTAGAACATAATTTGGTAGGAGATGAATTGGTTGCAAATTCATATCGAGAACTTCAGTTCTTATGAGTTGCCATGTAGGTTTCCATAATTGGGCATATACTTCCCAATCTTCATTGTCTGGGATATACACTTCCGAATTTCAATAATGTGAAATATGTCTTATTCCTATTCTCTTTCCTGAGAAAATTCCACCATGCCTTTTTGTATTCATTGTAATTCATGTACGTTTCGAAGAACTTCTGTGTGGGATCTTGATCTGGCCAAAGAGCATAGGAGAGAGGTCTGTCAAGTGAAAAATATTGATGAAATAATCTTGTATTATTATTAAACTGCTTCCAAATCAAGCTTATATCTTTGAAGGTGTAGTATAAAGTTGAAGTAGCATCAACTACAACTCTGGTTGATCTGCCATAAAGCATGTCTGGAATGTTTCCAGTATAAAATGGGACTCTTCTGAGTTCTAGAACATAATTTAGTAGGAGATGAATTGGTTGCAAATTCATATCGAGAACTTCAGTTCTTCTGAGTTTCCATGTATGTTTCCATAATTGGGCATATACTTCCCAATCTTCATTGTATGGGATATTCCTTAGTTGGTCACCTCCATTTTTCCATTCAATAACAATGACCAGACAATGGCTTTCTGCATTTGATTTTGCTTGTTTTGTTACCACGTTCAATTGTCCTCGCTCGTTTGTTTTCACGCTCACTTGAAGGTTTTCTCTACTGAGAAAATAAGGGATAGAATCTTCAGAGCATTTGATATGTCCAATATCAAAATCAAAATTTGCAAATAGAGTTTGCCATCTTGCAAATTTTGCTTCACTTGCTTTAGTGATTTTCTTATGTAACACCTTGTTCATTGCAACAACATCAGTTAGTTCTGAGAAGAATTTTTTTATTGATGAGATAGATTTCAAACTTATTGATTGCATTGAGGGCTTCCTTTATTTCTTTGTCAATTGTTGCATAGTTCTTTTCATTGTCAAGCCATGTCCCTGAAGCAAACTGTATGATTTCTTCATGTGGTTTTGATCTACTTGACTTAACTTGTTTAAGAACTGCTCCCCATCCTTTGTCACTGGCATCAGACTCAACAATTTTAAAGAGTTCATCACTTGCAACATGCATCATTGGCGAGTGCCTAACTTTAGATTTTATCTTTCTCACAGCCTAAGTGTGTGCTTTAGTCCAAGGCATAAGATCTTTTTTGAGCCTGTCATTCATAAATTTTCTATCTTTAGCACAATCTTTATAAAAATGACTAACATAGTTCAAGCTTCCTAGAAAGCGTTGGAGTTGGGTCTTATCAGTTATTTTGTTTGGAAAATTTTCTGCAAATTACACTGTGTGGGTCTGAAAAGCAATTTAGCCATTTGAAATTGTGTGACCCAAAATTTTAACAGAGGTTTTAAAGAGCTCCATTTTCTTTTTAGAAAGTACTAGACCAGATTGTTTGATGACCTTTAAAAACATCTCAAAATGCTTGAAATGTTGGTATATGGAATCTGATAAGACTAGTATATCATCTATGTAGACAATTAGCTAGTCAAACTATGCCTTTAAAGTATCATCCATAACCCTTTGAAATTTTGTCGGAGCATTCTTAAGGCCGAAGGGCATAACATTCCATTCATAGTGACCTGCAGGAACACTAAATGCAATTTTGAATTTGTCTTCCTCCTTTGTAGCCACTTGCCAAAATCCAGATTTTAAATTGAACTTTGAGAATATCTTTGCTTTTGCTATTTTATTGACGAGACTAAATTTGTGGGGTATAGGATAAGTATCATCAGCTAGGACTGAATTTAAAGGAGTGCAGTTTACTACCAGTCTTGGGACTCCTCGAATCTGCTCATAATATTTATTAACATAGAATCCATAACAATTCCATGGGCTAATGGATTCTCTGGTCAATCCCTTTTTCAATAATCCTTGGATTTCTTTAGAACACAATTTCTGATATTTAACATTCATAGGTATTGCTCTGCTTCTACAAGGTTTTCACTCATAGCTATCTTTGTATGGAAATTCAACAAAATGTGTTTTTCTTTCCCAAAATGCAGTTGGGAGTTCTGAACATACCTGATCTTCAAATCTTTTTTGCAGTTGACTAATCCTGTCTTGAATCTTTAGTTCCTTGAGTTGTTGATCAATCCTTTGGTTGCTCTTCATTTGTTGGAGCTCTTGAATCTTTTTCTCTTTCTCTATAAGAGTCTGAGACATTTGAACCATTGTGGACAACTTAGGGAATGATACAAATGGGAGTACATTTTTTCTTCTTGCTATTGTAATAAAATATCCAGATTTTCCATTTGGTAATTTTTCAGAACCATGTGGTTCAACGACAACCAAAAATGGAGTACCTAAAAGACAGGGTATTAGAATTTCTGCAAGTGAAAACTTCAGATTCAAGTAGTAAGGTCCAAAACATAACTTGACTCTTTCAAATTCATATTCCATCTTTAGGGTTTGATTACCTAGCCCAATGGTTGCATTGTTATTTTTTAACCAATAACAAGAAGGAATATAATCTTTGTTTAGGATGTTAAAATCTGATCCTGAATCGATCAATGCTGTCAACTTAAAGATTTGACCTTGAATATTCAACTTAATCATCACATGATATTGTTGATATTGGATGGCCATTATTCTCATAGAATTTAAACCTTCTATATAATTTGTTTCAAATGTACTAATGTTGGCATTTGCATTTTGAGGTATTTCTTCTAGGGAAGGCATGAATTGCAGGGCCTAGATTTGTTGTTGTAACCCTCTTATTTCTTGTCTAGCCCATGAAT
>ML777143.1:16875-33737 GCA_009831015.1 Picea engelmannii
TCCTCCGTGTCCTCTACAGCTGTTATCAGATCCACTATTATAGGAAACCGTTGCTTGTGTATCAAGCTATAAATGTAATCGTTTTCTTGATTAATAGAATAGATTGGTGTGAGTTCTATCTCTTCTGCAGATTTATTTAATTAAGTGAGGGTTAGGGAGGTTAGGTCCTTTACATTCCCTCCCCCTCGAGGAACAACCTTATCCTCAAGGCTTGAGATGAAGAAATTATTGTAGGATGGTAGTCGGCTCTCAAGTGGCATCTTTTAGAGTTGTATCTTTCCACTCACCTAACACTTTTTTGATGATGAGTTGATAGAGACATTGCTCTGGCTAGTCCAAGACTACTTGTGTATGCAACGAAATGAAACCTTCTTCATACAACTCACAGAGACTCGTTTGAGTATGACAATTAGTTCCAATTACTTTCTTTAAGCATAAGACATGAAAAATAGGATGGACCTTAGAATGACTAGGGAGAGCTAACTTGTAAGCCACGACCCCACTTGCTTGAGAATTGTATAAAGACCATAAAATTTGGGGGCAAGTTTCTGAAGCTTTGAGTGAAGGATGCTTATAAGGTTACAGACGAAGAAACACCTAGTCCCTTTCAACGAATTTACATTGGGAACAACCTTGATATGCTTGTTTCTTCATGCGATTATAATCCATGACCAAATTTTCTTTAAGAGTACAGAGAATGACCACAAAGAGTGTAACATTTTTATCAACCTCATGAACCTTGAAGACTCTTGGTATGTATGAGAGAACCGACAATGGATTTTTCTCATAGACTTCTTCAAAATGAGTCACGATGTGTTGTGCCATGATTTAGCTAGGGGTTACCGCTAAGCCCACTCATTTTTTCTGTCGGATGGAAAACACCGAATATATGTTTCCAAACACTTCTTCATAGCTTCAATTTTTCCATCAGTTTGGGGAGGATAGGGGGTGCTGAGATGCAATTGGGTTCCCTGGACTCTGAACAATTCTTTCCAAAAATTGCAGGTGAAAGTTGGATCTTCATCAGAGACAATAGAATGAGACATTCCATGAAGTTTGACTATATTATCCATAGAAATTTGATCCATTGTGGATGCAGTGAGCGGTTGTTGAAGAGAACATAAATATGCATATTTGGAAAGACGATCTACTACCATCAGGATGACCGACTTATTGCCTGATTCAGTCAAGCCAATAATGAAATCCATATAAATATCCATCCATATAGCAGGGTGAATCAGGAGCGATTGAAGTGTGTCTGGAGCTTTGATGATCCAGATGGATGTCGGTGGCCTCCCACCTATTACAACTAGTTCATTTTGGTAGTTTTTTCCTAGTTTTTGGGTCCCCGACTTTCGGAGTCATTTTCAGGCCCTAAACAACGTTTTTAGGGCTTTCCATAGTTAGACTATAGACAAGGTCAAAGTATGACGATAACATATGCAGTCCTTGGATATACCTTTCCAATGGGATATCGCGTGCATAAAACGAAGATTGTATGCAAAAGTTATGACCTCGAGAAATTCATGTGCTAACTTACCCCAACAGGACCCACATGACTTTTGGTGCTTCATATCCTAGGGTCAAGATTTTGAATGTCTAGGGTTTTGACATTCATTTTTATTGTAAAAAGGCCTTTAGAGCCTCATTGCAATCATCTTCTTGCGAATGAGTGCAACCGTCACAACTCTTCTCAGAGATAAGCCGCCACCATTCTAGTAAGCTTGTTTTTCACTACATTTTATAGTTTCAAAATATTTTCTTATTGAATAGAAGCTAGTTTTATTGTATCTCTCTTATTATGTGTTAAGCATAATAATAATTTGTATTCATTTCATTTTTCTCATAAAATCCGTATTAGTGGTATCAGAGCAATCTACTCCTTGTCGTTCTTAGTGCATGTCCCCGACGAGGTCAAGGTACAAAGAATTGGGTCTCGAGCTTGTTTCTCTTGAGGATAAAATCTCTCTCACGCCCAAGAAACCTCTCATCATGGGAGAAAATAAAAACGATGGGACAAGAGATCCTTTCAAAATGTTTCTTGAGGAAGCCCTCACACAACAGAGGAACAAGATGATGGATAGTTTTGCACAAATCCTTTTACGACTACCAACAGACAAAACATCTTCCTCGAGTGGAGGTGTCCCCCGTTCTAGGTACAAATCAACTTTGATATTCCTATATTTGAAGGTCAAATATATGCAGTTGTTGTCAACAAATGGTGGAATCTACTAGAAGGGTATTTTTTTGTCCATAAATTTTCGAATAGAGAAAAAATTACTTTTGTGCTCTTCAAAGTCTTTCCCCGTGTCAATCATTGGTGGAAAAATTTCTATGAGAAAAATTAAATGGATGAACCCTCATTATTTACAGTCACGATCATCTGAGAGTCCTTCAGGGATTTTATTAGGGAACAGTACTACCGTGTCAAAAGTTATGATGACATGTATACAAAATGGACCACACTCCGATAGGAAAGAGACCAAGCAATATGAGAGTTCAAAAATATCTTCCATACCTTGCACACCAATATGGGTATCAAATATTCTGAGCAACATCTGGTGCTCAAGTATCGCAATGATCTTTATAGATACATCCATGCCAAAATGGAGTTTCTGGACATCTTGTCCTTGGGAACCACCTATCGATATGTCATCAAAATCGAGCAGAAACTTAAATAAAAGACATGACAGTTTGGGAATTGAAACTCCTCACAACAAAAGCAAGGAAAGGTCGGCCCCAACCCACAAAACAAAGGACAAAGTAAATTTGGATATCCTCAGGAAAGCCATTCCAAGACGCAAGGAAAGAAGGACACCAGAAATATGAAAAAAGATATCGGGAAGTGGTGCGACTTCCATAAGAGCCCCTGGCATAACACTACTCATTGTCACTCAAAGAAGTCGCTAGTGGATGAGGTGAAAGCCTCTGAATCAGATGCATGTTTCGACTCTGAGTCATAACCAGAAAGTGGGATATGGATCATTGATGCGGAACCCAATGCCATCGTTGCTACCAAAAAGCTCCAGCCCGGTGAATGAGACGAGCTAGAGGAAGGAGAGCACCTTTTTCATTCGCAGATGTGGGTGAAAGGCACCCCGCTACACTTCATCGTTGATAACAACAGCCAAAAGAACCTAGATTTATTATATTATACAAATACATAAATATTGTAGTGGAATGACAACATATAGAGAATCACAACATTAAAAATGATATCTTTATTTATAGAAAGTCAAGTTCACTTGCCTTTTATAGGGGGAAACCTCCAACATGGCCTTCTACTCCTATTTATGCTAATTCTATCTTTTAAAAAAGATCTTTCTTATAAAGTCTTCTTATGTTAGAGTTGTTCACATTATTAAACAGGCCTTATTAACTAATGTCTATGTTTATTACATGGAAAACATATTTTTCTAGTTACGTGAGGGTTAGGGAGGTTAGGTCCTTTACATTCCCTCCCCCTCAAGGAACAACCTTATCCTCAAGGCTTGATATGAAGAAATTGTTGTAGGATGGTAGTCATCTCTCAAGTGGCATCTTTCAGAGTTGTATCTTTCCACTCACCTAACACTTCCTTTATGATGCATTGATAGAGATGTTTCTCTGGCTAGTCCAAGACTGCTTGTGTATGCAACGAACTGAAACCTTCTTCATACAACTCATAGAGACTCGTTTGAGTATGACAATTAGTTCCAATCACTTTCTTTAAGCATGAGACATGAAAAATAGGATGGAACTTAGAATGAGTAGGCAGAGCTAACTTGTAGGCCACGACCCCACTCACTTGAGAATTGTATAAGGACCATAAAATTTGGGGGCAAGTTTCTGAAGCTTTGAGTGAAGTATGCTTATAAGGTTGCAGACGAAGAAACACTTAGTCCCTTTCAACGAATTTACATTGGGAACAACCTTGATATGCTTGTTTCTTCTTAAGATTATAATCCATGACCAAATTTTCTTTGAGAGTACAGAGAATGACCACTCAGAGTGTAACATTGTTATCAACCTCATGAACCTTGAAGACTCTTGGTATGTATGAGAGAACCGATGGTGGATTTTTCCCACAGACTTCTTCAAAATGAGTCATGCAAGTTATAGTATGGTAAGATGTGTTGTGCCACGATTTAGCTAGGGGTAACCGCTAAGCCCACTCATTTTTTTTGTTGGATGGAAAACACCGAATATATGTTTCCAAACACTTCTTCATAGCTTCAATTTTTCCATCAGTTTGGGGAGGATAGGCGGTGCTGAGATGCAGTTGGGTTCTCTGGACTCTGAACAATTCTTTCCAAAAATTGCTGGTGAAAGTTGGATCTTCATTAGAGACAATAGAATGAGACATTCCATGAAGTTTGACTATATTATCCATAGAAATTTGAGCCATTGTGGATGCAGTGAATGATTGTTGAAGAGAACATAAATACGCATATTTTGAAAGACGATCTACTACCATCAGGATGACCGACTTATTGCCCAATTTAGTCAAGCCAATAATGAAATCCATATTAATATCCATCCAAATAGCAGGGTGAATCGGGAGCAGTTGAAGTGTGTCTAGAACTTTGATGATCCATATAGATGTCGGTGGCCTCCCACCTATTACAACTAGTTCATTTTGGTAGTTTTTTCCTAGTTTTTGGGTCCCCAACTTTCGAGTCCATTTTCAGGACCTAAACAACTTTTTTAGGGATTTTCATAGTTAGACTATAGACAAGGTCAAAGTATGATGGCAACATATGTCGTCCTTTGATATACCTTTCCAATGGGATATCGCGCGCATAAAATGAAGATCGTATGAAAAAGTTATGACCTCGAGAAGTTCATGTGCTAACTTACCCCAACAGGACCCACATGACTTTTGGTGCTTCATATCCTAGGGTCAGGATTTTGGATGTCTAGTGTTTTGGCATTAATGTTTATTGTAAAAAGGCCTTCAGATCCTCATTGCAATCATCTTCTTGCGAATGAGTGCAACTGTCACAACTCTTCTTAGAGATAAGCTGCCACCATTCTAGTAAGCTTGTTTTTCATTGCATTTTATAGTTTCAACATATTTTCTTATTGAATAGAAGCCAATTTTATTGTATCTTTGTTATTATGTGTTAAGCATAATAATAATATGTATTCATTTCATTTTTCTCATAAAATCTGTATCAATGGTATCGAAGTGATCTGCTCCTTGTTGTTCTTAGTGCATGTCCCTCACGAGGTCAAGGTACAAAGAATTGGGTCTCGAGCTTGTTTCTCTTGAGGATAAAATCTCTCTCATGCCCAAGAAACCTCTCATCATGGGAGAAAATAAAGACGATGGGACAAGAGATCCTTTCAAAATGTTTCTTGAGGAATCCCTCACACAATAGAGGAACGAGATGATGGATAGTTTTGCACAAATCCTTCGATGACTACCAACAGGCGAAACATATTCCTCGAGTGGAGGTGTCCCCCCTTCATGGTACAAATCAACTTTGATATTCCTATAATTGAAGGTCAGATATATGCAGATGTTGTAGACAAGTGGTGGAATCTACTAGAAGGGTATTTTTTTGTCCATAACTTTCGAATAGAGAAAAAATTACTTTTGTGCTCCTCAAAGTCGTTTCCCATGTCAATGATTGGTGGGAAAATTTATGTGAGAAAACGTAAATGGATGAATCCTCATTATTTACAGTCATGATCACCTGTAAGTCCTTCAAGGATTCTATTAGGGAACAGTACTACCCTGTCGGAAGTTATGATGACATGTATACAAAATGGACCACACTGCGACAGGAAAGAGATCAAGCAATACCAGAGTTCAAAAATATCTTCCATACCTTGAAAACCAATATAGGTATCAAATATTTTGAGCGATATCTAGTACTCAAGTATCACGATGGTCTACATAGATACATCCATGTCGAAATGGAGTTTATGGACATCTCGTCCTTGGGCACCACCTATTGATATGCTGTCAAAATCGAGCAGAAACTTAAATAAGAGACATGACAATTTGGGCATTGAAACTCCTCACAACAAAAGAAAGGAAAGGTCGGCCCCAACACATAAAACGAAGGACAAAGTAAATTTGGATATCCTCAGGAAAACCATTCCAAGCCATAAGGAAAGAATGACACCAGAAAGATGAAAAAAAATATCGGGAAGTGGTGTGACTTCCATAAGAGCCCCTAGCATAACACTACTCATTGTAACTCAAAGAAGTCGCTAGTGGATGAGGTGAAAGCCTCTGAATCAGATGCATGTTTTGACTCTGAGTCATAACCATAAAGTGGGAGATGGATCATTGATGTGGAACCCAGTGCCACCGTTGCTACCACAAAGCTCCATCCCAGTGAACGAGAGGAGATAGAGGAAGGTGAGCGCCTTTTTCATTCGCAGATGTGGGTGAAAGGCACCCCACTACACTTCATCATTGATAACGACAACCAAAAGAACCTCATCTTAGCAGAGCTATTCAAGAGGATAGCCATGTTGATAACACCACACATGCATCCATACAATATTGGATGGCTCTGCCAAGGAAGAAATCCCCGTGTTAGGCAAGAATGTCACATCTCGTACGACATCAAGCCCTTCAAAGACAAGGTATTGTGTGATGTTTCTCTCAAAGTTTTTAATGTTCTTTTGGGCCAACCTTATTTATGGAAACATCATGTTGTATATGAGTATAGGCATTGCAATGTTATTATTACTTTGGATAGGAAATTGTACATGATACCTCAGGTAGTCCCACCTATTGTTATTTCCTTGATCTCTACCAAGCAATGCAAGAAGGTCATCTCTCAGATAGATAATTTTACCTTCTTCATGATTCACTCTTAGAGTAAGTAAAATATTACAGCTACATCGAGGGCCTTTATGGCCAACCTCTCCACAAAAAGGAAGCAAGTGGATAAGGTCATGGAAGAATGCTCAGATATCTTCTCCTCACCTACCAGGGTACCTCTGCACTATCATGTCAAGCATCCCATCGATCTGAACTCTGACACACAGCTACCCAATGGGCCAGTCTACTGTCGCTCTCTGTTAGAGAATGAGGAGATCAAGTGGCATATCTAAGAACTTATCCACAAGGGGCACATCCATCCTAGCTCATCACTTTGTGGGATATCAATCGTGTTGGTGAAGAAGAAAGACGATACTTGGCGACTCTGCATTGATTATCAGACCCTGAATAAAATCACAGTCTGGAACCAGTACCTGATTCCCTGCATTGACGACCTCCTTGATCAACTCATCGAGGGGAAATACTTCAGTAAGACTGATATGAAGTCTGGCTACCACCATGTCCCAATAGAACAAACATATGTATGGAAGACCACCTTCAAGTCAAAATAAGGTCTTTTTGAATTGTTAGTCATGCCCTTTGGTTTGAAAAATTCTCCAACAAATTTCATGAGGTTGATGGAAGATATCCTCTGACCTTTCACCAATACTTTTGTTTTGGTGTATATAGATGACATCCTCATCTACATCAAGACTTGGGCGAAATACTTGCAGCATATTCAATAGGTTTTGCACACCCTGCGATAGCACAAGATTTATGCCAACTTGGAAAAATGATCCTTTGACATGGATAGGTTCCATTATCTAGTCTATATCATTGATCAACATGGTCTACATCTAGATCGAGCCAAGATCCAGGTCATCCGTGATTGGCCTGTCCCAACCACACTCATTGAGCTTTGGAGTTTCTTGGCCCTTTCCAATTTTTATCGCAGGTTCTTGTTAGGATTCTCCCATATTGCATGGGCCCTCAACCAAGTAACCAATGGTGGTGGTAAGGAAAAAAAATTGTGGGGCCTGTCCCAAAAACAAGCGTTCTATGATTTGAAGCAGCGCTTTTGCTCAGCCCCGGTACTTTCATTACCGGGGCTCCAACATCTCTTTGAGATCGATACAAATGCTTCAGACTATGTTGTGGGTTCCTTTCTCACTCATCACCTTCACCTCGTGACTTATCATAATGAGACACTATCATATTTTGTTTATAAGTACCCTACTTACGACAAATAAATTTACTCCATTGTGAAAACCTACCGCCAGTTAAGAAATTAAATTCTTGGAAAGGAGACAGTCATCCACACTAATCATAATCCACTGCAGTTCATGCAGACACAAGGAAAATTGTAGAATGACCTCCATCAGAAGTGGTCCACATACTTGTAGCAGTTCCACCTTAACATCAAGTGTAAAACAAGAAGTACCAACTGATTCGTTGATTTCTTTAGTCGACCTCCATTCGCGGCACTCACCATGATTCTAGACTCTTTCGACCATGATACCTCTGGATAGCCCCACCTCTATGAGACATACCCTAACTTCACCACCACCTACCAAATTTTGTGCGCAAACTCAGTTGTCGCTAATTTCCATATTCACAAGAGGTTGTTGTTCCATCTGGGTCATCTCTGTGTTCCATCAAGCGAGTGAGAAAAGATGATTTGGGAAACCCACTACAGTCGGGTGGTAGGACACTTCATCATCGAAAATATAGTGGAAGTGTTGCAAAAAAATTTCTACTGGTCAAAACTTCGACATGATGTTGACAAGTATATCAGGTCATGCACTGCCTGCACTATTGCCAAACTGACCACTAAGAAACATGCCCTATACACCCCTCTTCCTACTCCTAACATACCATGGGAATCCATCTCAATGGGCTATAGGTTGGGCATTTTGTCTACCAAGAGGGAAAATGACTATGTTTTTGTGGTTGTTGATCACTTTTCCAAGATGGCGATTTTGACTACCTGCAAGAAGAGCATCACAATAGAGGCCATTGCCAAGCTCTTCTTTGAATGAGTATGGGTACATTTTGGAATCCCACAAACTATTGTATTAGATCAGGATAGTCAGTTCCTCAACACATTCTGGTCGAGCCTCTAGTCACTGCTGGACACCAAACTCACCAAATCCATTGCCTTCCACCCCCAGAAAAATGGCCAACTGAGGTCGTGAATCGGATGATCATGCATATTCTTCACATGTACAATTCCAAGAACCCTTGAAAATGGGATGAGATTCTTCCATATGTTCAACATAGATATAGTCAATCCCTATAGAGCTCAACTGGTCACAGACCCTTTTAGGTGGGGTTGGGATTCCAACCATTGGGTCCCATGGATGTTGCACTACCCCTTCTGGCCACCTTGGTCAAATCATCCCTTGCTCCAACTGAAGCTAAAAAATCCACTCGGTTCATTGAGAGGATACAACAAATCAACCAACAGGTTTATGATATTTTACAAAATTCCAATGGAAAGTACAAGCAGTTCCATGATCAACACCGAGTGCCACATAAGTTTCAGGTGGGAGACAAAGTTTGGTTGCACTTGCAGAAAGAACACCTTACAGGGCCCCATCGAAATTTTTTCCCACTCCATTATGTACCTTACACCATCACCAAGGATATGGGTGATAATGCTTTCGAGCTAAACATTCCCCCTTTCTTTGGCCTACATCCAGTGTTCAACGTGGCTCTCCTTCAACCATATTTCCCACTATTATTGGACACATGAGAGATAGAAGAGAAATTGACACCAACATAGCTCAAACCTAAATGCATGCAACAAGAATATAGTGATCATATTGTGGACACACGGGTCAATGGAACTCAACAACAAAAGATCCAACTTTATTGAGTAGTCAAAGCAGGGCAACTCTTGCACCAAGGCAAGTGGCTCACCCGGGGCTAAATTCAACATAAATTTCCTCATGTGATGGGGGAACTCAACGTAATGGAGACCATTTCTTCCTAATGGGGGTGGATTGATCCATATAGATTTTGGTGGCCTCCCACCTATTCCAACTAGTTAATTTTGGCATTTTTCCAGTTTGGCATTTTTTTCCTAGCTTTCGGTCCCCGACTTCCGCGACCGTTTTGAGGCCCTAAACAATGATTTTAGGGATCGCCACGGTCAAACAATAGACATAGCCAGAGTCTCATGACAACATGTGCATTCCTCGGATAGAACTTTCCAATGGTCTATCGTGTGCCTAAAATGAAGATCGCATGCAAAAGTTACGGCCCCAAGAAGTTGTTGTACTAACTTACCCCAATGGGGCCCACATGACTTTTGGCGCGTCATCTCCTAGGGTTAGGTTTTTGGATGTCTAGGGTTTTGGCATTCATGTTTATTGTAAAAAGGCCTTCAAAGCCTCATTGTAATCATATTATTTTGAATGAGAACACCCATCACATCTCTTCTCAGAGATAAGCCGCCACCATTCCATCAAGCTTGTTTTTTGCTGCATTTGACATTTTCAACATATTTCCTTATTGAACGGAAGCTATTTTTACTGTATATATGTTATTATGTGTTAATAATAATAATAATTTATATTAATTTCATCCTTCTCATAAAATCTGGATCATTTTACTATTTTTCCCTTATTGCATTCACATGTATCACATTCACCCGCAAAGGTGCATATTTCCTATTTCATATTTTCATAGAAAAAAAGAACATTTGACTCATTTATAGGTTTTGGTAAACCATCGATGACCAGTTGTGGGTGAAGCATGCAACTCAGAAATCCCTATGGATTTAAGGTTTGACTATTTGCTTAAATACAAGTGAGTGTAACAACCCTAGATGAATACATGCTTAGGGATTATTAAGTAAAATTTATTAGATAATTAATTGTCCTAATATGGTTTTAATTAAACAATGATTAGTATTAATAATATTAATTGATTATTTATTTATTAATTAATTGTTTTTAACTTTTGATTAATTAATTAATTAACTAATTATTACATATCACACTCAATGATATTGGTAATAATTTAAGGGGGGGCTTAATAATTTTAAATTGTTTAATTAAAATTCTTTACGTGTGTGGGAGAGGATAAGACATTAAAGAAAGGGATAAGATATTAATGAAGGGGGGATAATACATTAAAGAATGGGATAAGATATTAAAGGGGGAGATAAGGAAATTAATGAGGGGGAAGGAAAGTCGGTGAAGGAGGGATAAGGAAGGGAAGGAGTTGGAAGGGAGATTATTCTACGGGAGTTGGGGAATGGATTTTGGGAGCTCTGAGTATTGCAGAGAGAAGTTAAAATTTGGGAGTGAGATTGTATCAGTGCACTGGGGTTGCTGGGGGTTTTGGGCACGGAGGTCCAGGATATCCGTTGATATCCTGGAGCTAGGGAGCTACCTAGTTGGCAGGGAGGAATGGTTTTGGGGAAGTGTTTCACGGTGCAACAACGGTCGAGAAAGCATTTGGACAACGGACGGCTATTAGCATCAAGTTCAGGTATTTCAAATGATGCATTGTTTTAATCTATGATAAAATTTTATTATTATTGAAAATTTGTAGGCGAATCTGCTAACTTATAGAAATTTCTTGAATTTTATGATTATGTTGTAAAATTAAAATGGTTGTTTATTTGATACGGCTTTTACATATGGTATCAGAGCCCTGGTTCAAAATCTGAAACGAAGGGCCTGAATAAGGGGTTTAGTTATAGTAAATCCCTAAATAAATGTATTAGGGTAAAAAAAAAAAATTGGGCCTTAAAGGCCAAAACTCTAGCCATGCTTAACCTGCAAACAAAACACATAAATTTTAATAAAAATAAAAATAAAATAAATAAATGCAGTACGAATTTTAATACGAATTTACCAAAGTAAAACAAGCAACTAGGGTTGTTACAAACCTAGTCTATTGGACCTGTTTCCCATGCTGCACGTTGCTCATTCTTGGAGACTATGACGAGATAATGAAGGCACCCGATTCCTCTACTCCATAAGCTTCATCAAAAATAACTTAAATGACCTTTCTTATCACTATTTCTGCACAAAACGATGTCTATCCCCGTTTTTGTTTGTTGTTCACTGGTTTTCTCGTGAACATGACTACAGTGCACTAATCTATTAAATAACTTTTTGAACTGTTTAAAAGGGTTTCTAATGCAAAATATGGAAGGCCAATTTAAGCGCTTAGAAATCAAGTGAAATGGACTCCTTAAGAAGTAGTAATCAATCAACTTTAGTAACACACTGGCCAAACATAAGCTATATATTACTGTAAACTCTGATAATAAATGGCGTCAAATAAAATCAATTATCACAAAATCCTAGACCAGGGCCATAATATTCAAAAAAGAAATTGGTCAGGAAAATTGTCTCCTACAGACGAATTTAGTCTCTTGGATGTTTAAATACCTAAAAAAATTCATTAATAACAATATAGCTGAAAAACTAAAAGCATGACACACAAAACAAAATGGACTCGGAATAAGAAGAAACCAGAATTTAAATTCAGGAAGCCTACGAATGAAGGGCTTGAACTCATCCGAACCCTGGGTTGGCAAAGAAGCCCCGTCCATTCCTTCCATTTTAGGATCCACTTGAGTAGACAGAAACCCTATCAGCAGATTCAAGACATAAATCCCTAATCCGTAAGACACAATGTAAAATCCCCACGCATAATAAACCCGCAATATATATATATAGTCGCTGTAGCAAGAGATCCAAGCCATCTCCCAACAGGATGCGGCGTTGATTTGTCCAGGTAATATTGAAATATCCGAGAGAAATCGTTCCTCCATCTGGCCAGGCCAACAAGAGATCCACCATCAACTGTAACCCCCTCCATAGCACTCAGGGTTCTACGGTTTTCTAGCCGCTGTCTCTCACATGCACGGAACAATAACAGGTCTGAAGGGTTCGACAATTAATTTCCTTGTGATATTATCAATTTCGTGGAAATTTTCGGGGTTTCGACTGTCCGAACCAGCTTTGAAATTTGAATAACTGTGCCGAGATTGAGATCTTCGTATATGGCCCATTCCGGATCTAGTAGTACCCAGATTGAGCTCCCAGAACATTGATAGCTAAGATATATTTTAGCCGATTGACTCCATGGAAGGTAGAGTGAGATGGCAACGGATGGAAATAATGTTTGTTGAAGAGGACACGAGAATCTCCAGAGTGTGGGAAATATGAAGCTACAAATGTAAATTATTTATACTATGTTTTTCAGGGAGGACATAACCCTTGCCCCATGATGGGATTTCCTTGCAAGCGCAGGAGAAAAAGAAACCAAATGAAATCGCAACATAAATCAAGAACTCAGGGATTACCTCAAAAATAATTTACGATAACCATTAGCGCATTACAACTGAAATTATAAACTCTAATTACCATTGCGACAGAACTATATCCAAGCTAGAATAAATTTCAACTGAAATATAGTTTACCAACTACTCTTCCAGAAATTCAGTGCAAGATTCATCAACTACTACTCTTACTTTCTTTTGAGCCGAGACTGTCTTTGATGAGCTCTACGCCTTTTCCTTTTCCCACGAATTGCGCCTACCATTCTCTAGTACATCATAGGTGGGTTATCATATAGAGAGGGGGCTAGATGGATAAGCGGGCCTGGTTTCAGCATGTTGGACGGCCAAAACATCTACCCTTGTGATTTCAGCTCATGAATAACAGCCCTGGCAGACTAGGAAAATGAAGGAGGCAACAAAGTAGAATGCCGAGCCGAGGAAAGAGATGAGCTGAGGTTTTGGTATTGAGATCCGGAGGCCGGGCACGTGGGCCTCATGCCAGAAGCCCGACCTTAAAGGCTGCCAGCGAATGCCACATATGTTTTTATATATATTAATGTTTAGTTTTAATAATTTGTTTAAAAGTATTAATAAGCCTTTTTAATAATTAAATTATCATTTTTATTAATACGCCTTTTTAATAATTAAATTATCATTTTATATATATTAATTTTTAGTTGTAATAATTTATTTAAAAGTAATAATGAGCTTGCATAAAAATTTTAAAATTTAATATATATATATATATATATATATATATAATTATGAGTTTTTATTTAAATAATTTAATAAAATAGGGCTAAGTATAAATTTAAATGGAGTCCATGAGAATTGAACCCTGAACCTCCCCACCGTGCAAAGCTTTGACAATGGCCGCCCTACCAACGCGCCATGCGTTGTTTCTTTTACAAATAATTTCACATTTAAATACTTTAATTGTCATACCCAAGACCACATGCCAAGCTATCAAGTGCCTTTTAGAGCCATACAGGTCACATGCCAAGCTATCAAGCGCCAAAGACATAAATGGAGGAGCCCACAAAGGGACATATGTGCTCAACATGGCATCTTAAGAAGAACACTAACGCCGAAAGGTACATAGCGTTGGTGAACGCCGAAACGTGGCTGGCAGTCGTGGACAATTATTTAGATGCCACGGTCTAATCCTATTTAATTATTAAACGTGGTAATTATATAAACTTACAGCAAATTTTTTTATGTGATTAGGTAAATGTTAAAAAAAAAAGTAAACATGTTAACGGATGTTGTGATAAATGCAAGAAAGTTATGAACGATAAATGCGACCCATTGATTTTGGAGGACGACTAAGAATATGCCAGCATCTTCAATGCGTAGCCATCAAATAAGGGTTTAAGGCTAAGTAAGATTTAAAAGATCATTGATTGTGCCCATTGTCAGTAGGTGTACGCCTCTCGGCGTAAATTAAAAAACATAAAGTTGAAAGTCACTTTAATCAAGTTATATGCGAAAGTTAAAAGGCTTAGACTAGGACAAGTGGGAAGGAGGCGACATATGCACTAGGAGCGTAAGCATAGGAAGTGGCGAGTGAGGCGCAAGGATAACGTAGCTACAGGGAAAAGGAACCAATAGTTCTTTCGTAGGGGCGAAGAAATCAAGCTTAGACGCTTAATCCTAACCCTAACCTAGCCAATCCCCTAATGGAGTAATGTCTATTTACAGACAAGTAAAGAAAACTTACGCCTAACCCTGTTTCTAGTTTGAGTAGCACCAATTTGAAACATCCTGGAACTCACCCTGACAACTTTGGTTGATGCAGGTCAAAGCATACAGGATGGTCAGGACTGGAGGGAGTTGAGGCAGGGGAGCGTCGTCACAAGCACCGCCAACACCGCCAGTGCCACCAACACCATCACCTGAACTAGCCCTCATACTGCGCTCGTTGGAAGCCATCAATGAGACTCTAAAAGGGTGACAACCGGCAGGGACTGAAGTGGAACCCCCACTGTATGGAACGGGTAATCCAGAAGCGTCAAGGGATTCAGGAGGAGGACCTCCACTTGAAGACATCACGCGGGAATTGCAGAAGATCAAACTTCCAGAGTTTGTCGGGGGTCACGCCAGTGAACGCGCGGAAGCATGGTTGGAAGGCATGACAAGGTGTTTTTCCTTAAGGGACTATGCGTCCAACTCAAAGGCAAAGATCGCCATTTTTCAGTTAAGAGTCAGGGCTTTGAACTGGTGGGGCAACCTGGAAAGACAACTGCACCTTACCTCAGACACAGTATCTTGGGAACTTTTCGAGGAGAGGTTCTGAAGGAAATATCTACTGGCATACTACGAGGAACAACAGGTAGGGGAATTTCATGCCTTAGTACAGAGAAACAGAACGGTAGAAGAATATGAGATCAGGTTTATGGAACTGGTCAAATATGTGTCGTATATGGATAATGACCAGTGACAGGCAGAGCGCTTCGTCTATGGGTTGAACCCTAAGATAAGAGCTATGGTGCGAATGTGGAAGCTGTCTTCAGTAGCGGAGGCAGTGGAGAATGCGCGTTACACAGAAGAACACATGAACTTGACCAGGGGTACAAGACCGACATTTCCGCATCGCCCAGGGTTTGTAGGAAAGGCCCCGAGGACATTTCCTAGGGGAGGGGGCTCAAGGCCACCACCATATGGTAACAGAGTAATGCTAAGGACAGTAGCTGTAGGGATTTCAATGGCAGCAAGTGCATCATCTCGATCATCGCCAACGGTGCAGACAGGTCCACGACCATCTCAAGGAACAACTAGTAGGGGCAGGGGTTCCAGAGGAAGGAACTCATTTCAAAGACATACACATAACAATGCACATGTTCAATCTGGTGTTACCTGTTGGGGGTGCAGGGGACCCCATTACCAGCATGACTGCCCAAAGTTACAATCAGGGTTCATGCATAGAGAAGGAAAGGCGCCGATGGGGAGAGCAAGTAACAGCCACCATATGTACGCAGAAGTTAATAACCGCCAGGCCGAACATCAATCCACAGTGGTGGAGTCATCAGGTACGCTAAATCATATCAATGTTAAGATTTTGTTTGATTCTGGTGCGACAGATAGTTTCATTTCACCATCTACACTAGAAAAGAGTGGGTTGGCAGCCTACGAGCATGATGACTTTAAACAAGTCGAGATGGCTTCGGCGGAAAAACAAGCAGTAGGACCTAGTGTCGATAATTGTATAGTAGACCTGGGAGTATGTACTACCAGGTTAAAGGTATATGTCACTGCTCTTGGGGCGTATGACCTAATCATTGGAATGGATTGGTTAGTAGCTCATCGATCTTTGGTAGATTGTTTCGCAAAGAGGGTGCTTTGTGTCAATGATGGAGGAAGACCAGTAGAGATCCAGGGTGTACAAAGAAAAGTGTCGTTACGCTTTATATCAACTATGAAGGTTAAGCGATGCTTGAGGCAAGGGTGTCAACTTTATGTAGTGGAAGCGGTGAATTAAAGGAAGGGACCCTCATTTGATCAGTACCCAATACTGGCAGAATTTCAGGATATTTTTCCGAACGAGTTACCAGGGTTACCTCCTGAGAGGGAGCTTGATTTTACCATTGAGCTAAAACCTGGTGCAGAACCAATTTCCAAGACTCCGTATCGGATGATAGCGCCAGACCTTTGTGAGTTGCAAATGCAGTTGAAGGAGTTACTGGACTTAGGGCTAATAAGGCCTAGTGTCTCACCTTGGGGCGCACCGATAATTTTTGTAAAGAAGAAGGATGGATCCTTACGACTGTGTATAGACTACAGGGACTTGAA
>ML777143.1:33837-46300 GCA_009831015.1 Picea engelmannii
TCACCCATTTTTGTTGCTCCGGGGATGAATTGTTTGTTCCAGAAAATACTTGAGGCTACAATGATCAATTTTAATTTGGAAGTGTTTCCATAATAGATAAGGACACCAGAGATCCACTGCATGAAAAATAACCAACATTTCCTTTTCATAGGTTGATTGGCCCAAATTTCATGTTGATAGTTGTTTTCTATTAAAATCCAAAGGTCTACCATCTTGCTTGAGGATTGCCCCAATTCCTTTCCCTGACGCATCACATTGTAAGACAAAATTATTGTTGAAGTCTATTAATGTGAGGACAGGAGTTGTGCACATAGCATATTCCAAGGCTTGGAAGGATTTATCAATTGTTGGAGTCCAATTTAAATATTTATTTTTAAGAAGAGTAGTGAGAGGAGTGATGATTTTTCCAAAATTATAAACAAAATTGTGATAATAGTACGTTAAACCTAGGAAACCAATCAATATTTTAAGAGTTCTATGGTGAGGCCAATCCTTCATAATTTCATTTTTCTTAGGATCCCCCCATACAACTTCATTTCCTACAATATGACCCAGGTACTCAACTTCAGAAGCTCCAAAAGAACATTTAGAGTGTATGAGAAAATGTTGGTATTGAGAAACTAGACGGAGAACATGATCGGCATGGGTGATATGGGCTTGCCAAATTTTAATATAAATCAGAATATCATCATTGAAATCTAATACAAATTGAGGGAGGAAGGGACAAAAGACATGATTCGTGAGACTTTGAAAAGTCAAGGGAGCATGAGACATGACTCACAAGATTTTTGACTCATATAAGCTATGTAACGAATTCTACATCAAATCATCAGCTTGATTGTTGGGAGGTGAGTGAGGAATCATTATCCTCATCCAAACCCTAATGAATATCGTTGACTCATCTGAAACAATGTATCAAATAGACATTGATTTCACTCCTTATTTATCTTTCTCCCACAAAACAAAGGACCTAGTTTGGCACACTCACCCATGGTACTGCAACAATAAGCAATGATATGGTATAATGATCATGTTTGAAATAGGTTGCAGGTTGGATTTTATCCATCACACCTGCATATATCAACTCAACTCATCCTTAAGTTTGATAACTACCTAAGGCAACTCCATATTTGACATTGTGTCTACCACCATTGAGAAAAAGGGTCCTGGTCGTGTTAGTATCATGGGTCCAAACCCATGGTGGGAGGAACAAGTTTCATAAGCGACGTTATCAATATCACTATTTACATTTTTTAGATTATCTTGAACATTTTCATTTTATCATGACGTGGGATAAACGATATTTATACAATTTCCCTTATTTGGTAGAAATTGATTTCAACGTATTTTTGGAAGTTAGAGTTTTATTTTATTGTTGAGAATTTCGATCTGCCTTGAATTTTGGTACATTTTAAGATAATCTAAATTATATATATATATATATATAACTTTAATAATTTATTAGAAAAACTATTTTCATAAATATTTTTAAATATACAATTTATATGATGTAATAATGTAAGGTACTAGATATGTTATAATATGCACAAACAAAAATATTGAAGCAGAACAACAAAATATAGAGAGCTTTTACTATTTTTCCCTTATTGCATTGACAGGTATCACATTCATCCATAAAGGTGCAAATTTCCTATTTCATATTGTCGTAGAAAAAAGAATGTTTGAATCATTTATAGGTATTGGTAAACCATCAATGACTAACTGTGAGTGAAGCATGCAACTCAGAAATCCCATTGGATTTAAGGTTCGATCATTTTATTAAATACAAACGATATTTATAGTGAAGCTCTTCATTGTCCCAAGAGTACCCTAGAGAAGCATGAGGAACATGTTGCAATTTTTGGATCAAGTTAGAAAGTGTGGGGTCTTGCAACCATTCCTAGAAAATGTCTTGAATCCATTATGCTACAATGAGTGCGGGAAAAAAGGGAACCTTCTTCTTCATGTCTCCTCGAAAGAGCATCAACAACCACATTTTATTTTCTCTTCTTCCAGATGATCTCATAATCATATCCAAATAGCTTGGTCACCCATTTTTTTTCCCTAGGGATGAACTTGTTTGTTTCAGAAAATACTTGAGGCTACAATGATAAATTTTAATTTGGAAGCATTTCCACAATAGATAAGAACACTAGAGATCCACTAACTGGAAAATAACCAACATTTCCTTTTCATAAGTTAATTGTCTCACATTTCGCTTTCATAGTTATTTTCTAGTGAAATCCAAAGGTCTACCATATTTCTTGAGGATTTTCCCAATTCCTTTCCCTGATGCATCACATTGTAAGACCAAATTCTTGTTGAAGTCTGGTAGTGTGAGGAAATGAGTTGTGCATATAAAATATTCCAAGGCTAGGAAGGATTGATCGGTAGTTGGAGTTCAATTGAAAGAATTATTTTTAAGGAGAGCAGTGAGTGGAGTGGCAATTTTTCCATAATTCTAAACAAACTTGTCATAATAGCACGTTAAACCCAGGAAACCACACAATATTTTAACAGTTCTAGGGTGAGGCCAATCCAATTTTCTTGGGATCCACCCATACCCCATCCTTTCCTATAATATGACCCAGGTATTCAACTTGAGAAGCCCCAAAAACACATTTAGAGTGTTTGAAAAAAGGTTGGTACTAAGAAAGTAGATGGAGAACTTGGTCCACATGGGGGATATGGGCTTGCCAAATTTTACTATAAATGAGAATATCATCAATGAAACTAAGAAAAAATTGAGGAAGGGACAAAAGACATGATTCACGACACTTTGAAAAGTCAAGGGAGTATTACATAGGCCAAAGGGCATGACCAAGAACTCATAGTGACCCTCATGAGTTAGAAATGCAGTCTTGGGAATGTATTATTCCTTCATATGCATCTAGTTGTAGTTATAATGGAGATCAAGTTTGGTAAAATACTAAGCACCACTCAATTCATCCAAAAGGTCATCAATGACATGGATGAGAAATTTGTTCTTGATTTTGATTTTAATGAGGGAATGAAGAATAGGGCACATGTGTCAAGTGCCTTCTTTCTTGAGTATCATGACGACTAGAGAAGAATAGGCGTCCCTCATACTCAGATAGATAACACCTCCTTCAAGCAATTCTTGGAGAATTTTCTCAATTTCATTTTTCTGGGCAAAGGGATGATGGCAAGGGAGAGTATTGGGAGGAATACTATTGGGTACTATATGAATGGAATGATCATGGATGTTGAAGGAAGGGGGAAGGACATGGGGGGTGTTAAAAAGAACTCGATGTTGGGAGATTATCGATTGGAGGTTAGCATGCACAGAGGATGTCTCAATGGCTTGAATAGAATGGATTTTAGAAATATTGTCATAATGATTTTTTTTGAGTTTCTTTTCCATTCGGTGGGAGATGATGATCTCACGTGAGACTGTTTTGATGCCTTGGAACTTATACTCATGTCCCACATGTTGGAATTACATGATGAGGTTATTAAAATCCATGATAATGGGGTCAATAGTGCATAACCATTCAACACCGAGAATGATGTCACAACCACACATGTCTATAGAAAACATATGATATTTTAGGTGGTACTGACCAATTTGGAGGCACACATTTACACAACTCCCCCCACATTTGGACGAAATCATGACATGAAAATTGTTAGTGGACTGGATATAGAAATTGACTACTTGGGGAATGAGGCAATGAATAAAATTATGGGTGATCCCGCTATCAAATAGGATGATGACTTTCCTATGTTTAATGTATCGAATTAACTTGAGAGTCTGGGGAGTAGATGAACCATTGAGGGAATTTAGCAAAATTATCGATTCAACTTTGGGAGGGTTAGAAGGTGGAGTATGATCATCGGTTTGGGGTATCTCTTCAATAGGGGAAATCACAACATCCTCATTAGAAACATCCTCATAAATAACCATAAAAATATTATTTTCTTTGCACTTGTGCCCTAGAAAATATTTATCATCATAGTTATATAAAAGGCCCTTGAGTTTTCATTTATCCATTTGTTCCCTAGTTAATTTATGGATCTTGAGAGGAGTAGAAGGATGGATGGGATTGGGGGGTCTGGGAGAGAAATAAATGAGGTTTTTATGTTTTTGGTCGAGACAAACGTTTTTTACATTTTTTACTCTTTGTCACATTTAGTAGATTCCAACCAAGTCTGTGGGTGAGCCACAAGGACCTAGGCACAAATTTCATCCTTTAAGCCACTCATAAAGCATTCCTTGAAGAAGGAATATGACATATCATCCATTCTGAAAGAGAAGTGCTGAAAGGTGGTTATAAATTGTTTCATTGTGCTATATTGTTTCATCTTGGTCAAATGACCTAAATGGTGGGTGTTTATGTCAAAGTGTTCATAAAGCTATGCAACAAACTATGTTCAAGAAAATATCCCCGACATGCATTTTTACGCCCTTATGACCATTTCTAGCATTCAAGATCCATATAGAGAACCACAATGAAGTTTTGACAACTCATTAGTAATGTCATGCAAACAAAATCAATGTTCCATATGAGTAACCCAACCTATCAGATTCGAGCCATGAAATTTGTTGACCTCAAATCTAGGAAGACGAGGATCACGATGAAGGGATTCTGAGTGAAAGGTCATAGTATGGGAGGATTAAACAACTTCTAAGTGGGAAGGTTATTCATAAGAGGTATTTCCTTAGGATGGCTTCAACACTTGGTGAGTGTGGATTGGATTTTATCAAATCAACCATTGAGGAAGTAAAGTTTCCATAGACTTGGTCAAATTCACTTTGAACTTGGTCAATTAAGTTGGAAATTTGCGAATTGGATAAATAAATGTCAGAATTGATTTGTTGTTTGGATTTATTTTGTATGTTAATGAGTTATTGGTTGCGAGTGTTGGCCATTTGGGCAGTAGGGGTTCCTTAGAGGGGGAGTGGGTCCATTGAAAAAATTATAATAAGTGATATATACAAATGCGATTAGGTCGACAAGAGGAAGCCAATGGGATAGGTGGAAAATAAGGGTGTTGGGAAGGGGGTTGGGTCCACAAAAAAAAAGGATGAAAAATGATAAGGACCATGGCAATTAGGGTGAATAGAGGAATCAAATTTTATAGGTCTTGAATAACGGTGCCAGTGGGACCGATATACATTTTAATATCTCCTGCAGTTATACTCTGACCTGAAGACTACTATAGTGATAAAATTCCCAAATTGTTAGGAAGAAAAAATTATGTAGGAATTTCATAGCTAGAATGATGGGGGAAGGGTTGCGTGACAAGATATCCCTTCTCTTTATTTTCTATTATGTTTTGTTCCCAAGGATTAGGGTTTTCACGGTTCCTATAGAAAATGGTTCACCTTGTGCTCTAGCTCCCGATATACGTGTAGAGTCAAACAATAGTACTCAACCCAATATCTTAGGGTACTAACTAAGGAGGCTTGACCATACCCTTAATCATACTACCTGATTTCCCAGGTACTAGAGAGTTTATTTTCGAGTGTTGATCTCAACGTGGCTACATAATTTATCAAATATTTTTTAAAAATAAACTGTGTAAATGTTTTTGAAACCTTCAACGTTTCGAGTGGACACTCCACCCATCATTAGGGACAATAAAATATTTTTGATTATAAAAGCATATGTTGGAGAGTATATATAGTGGATTAAAGTCACTATAGCATTCAGGTGGTTGGTCGACTAATCTAGAGCTCATTTCAAGATACCAAATAGTCCTCCCAATATACCTGATGGTACATGGGAGTGATTATCGTGTACATATTCTATTTGGTGTGGTACTACTCGAAGGGGTACCAACAAGGGTTACTGAGGTTTCCAAGAAGGTGAAATTTTGGTTTCAAGTAACCCTATGAAACCATATGTATTTCGTGTGTGTAGTCTTCCCCAGCCGTAGTTTTCCCACTAAACGACATATCTTTGGGATTTAAGGATGTCAACAGTACATGTCTCTACCCTAAAAATAATTTACCCATGATTTCTACAAAGGAAAGAGATATGATACCACTTGTAAGGTACCATATGTATTATAATATGCATTAAAAAAAGGGCGAGTGCACAAATTTGGTGGATGATAAAGTGGAAAAGGGGTGAGCATGAATGTGCACCCGTAGGAACACTTGAGTTTTCCTGATGTTAGAGGATCGAAAAATATCAAACCTTGACTCAATGTGCCACATCAACACATTTATAAGAACATGTGTGCATTCTTAAGAATGCATGCACATTCCAAGGAAGGTGCATGTGTTTCTGTCATTCCCTTTGTTATGGGACCACAGGCATGATTTATACCCATTTTCACAGACCAAGCCTCATTTTTTTCATTTCATTGAGCAAATAGAGAGGAGAAGAGCACCACAAAAAGAAAATATGTTTCCACCATGTCGAACTCAAGCCAAGTATGCTTGATTTCTCTTATTTTCCTTTCATTGTAGTATTTTTTTATTTTTATTCAATTAATTTAATATCTTTAAAATAATCTAAAGTATATAAACTTCTAATCTTCTAGAGAAATATCATATAGAAAATTCAAAGAGAGTCACCTCTTACATTGCCTAACATTTCCCCTCTGAAAATAATTATAGAGAATTTACAAGAAAAAGAGAAGTGGAGGGGGAAATTTTGCATCTATTCCTCCCTTAATTTCAACCTCCAACATTCCCAACATACTTGGTAGCTTCAAAAATTTATATTTAGTCATACTTTTGGTAAAAATATCAACAATTTGTTCATAACAACACCAATATTGTAATTTGACAAATTGAGCTTGGAAGATATCTTAGATGAGTATCAATCTCAACATGTTTGATTTTAGCATGAAAAAATGGAGTGTCTGTAACCTAGATCACACTTTCGTTGTTACAAAATATGGTATTTGTAGAATTTCAGGTAAATAAAAAATTTAATAAGACATTGTGAATCCACATTGCTTCTTTTTTTGATTCATTTGTTTCTCTATAATATTTCTCACCAAAGGATTAATAGTGATTGATACAAGATGGAAAACATAGCCACCTATGGATTTCCTTTCATAGACATCACCCCACCCAAATCCAGATTAGTGTATCCTATAAAAGAAATTTGGGACTAGTAACAGAATAGATGGCATAGTGTAGTGTAACATGGCTATAGGAAAATTATTTTTATCAACCAACCAATGAATTTCTCTAGGTTTATGCATATATGTGGAAACTATATTGACTCCAAAGGAAATTTCAGGTCTAGTGTGTGTTAAATAAACTAGCTTGCCAACAAGTTTCCTATATAATGTAGCATCTACCTTCTTGGAATGACATTCCTTGGTAAGCTTGACTCCACACTAAAATGGAGTTAAAACAAGTTTGTAATAAATCATTCTATTTTTTTCAAAAGATCCATTGCATATTTTGATTGTGAAAGAATCAATCCATCATGTAGTTTATAGACTTGCAAATTGTGATGCCTGCCTAGATCACTATATCAAATGTTATTTGAAGGTCTAGTTTCTAAGTTTTAATCAACACAATATTTTGGAACCACAATCAGCAAATCATCTACATAAAAAGTAATAAGAAAGAACCCTCTTTGAACTTTCTTTACATGTAGATTTGTATTTTTTTAACCCATGTTGGAAATAAAAAAATATTTTTTATGTCATGCCTTTGAAGCATGTTTAAGTCCATAAAGTGATTTCTTCAACATGTAAAAAATGTGAGGATGTTTATTATCCACTAAACCAAGGGATTGGTCCATATATATTTATTCATGGATATTCCCATTCAACAATGTATTATTAACATATATTTGATGAATATTCTAGATAAGACTTGAAACAAGATAAATAATTATTTGAATAGTATTCATTTTTTATTTGAATTTCTCTATAGCCCCATTTGAATTAAATTTTATCTTATAAACCCATTTAGAACCTATAACATTTATTCATTTAGGACAGAACACAAGATCCCATGTTTGGTTCTTTATCATTGCATCATATTCTAATCTTTATGGGTTTTTTTTAATCTTTGTTTCATATAGTTTCATCAAATAAAATTGTTGTTTGTAATACCTTTTTCATAAGTGCAGTTCCATATATTCTATTTTCTTGTTCATAAATTTCACTAATATTGATCTTCATTTTTTGTCTAGAAAGAGAACAACATTGTGTTGTATATCTTGCTCAACTCTTTTTTAAACAACATAATGTCATTCCTTCATTTATTTAACCATTCTTAGGAACTTTGCAAATGCTAGAAATGCTTCTCTAGGGTAGTCATCCTTCAATTGAAATAATTGTATCTTTTCATCATTCTTATTGATGGTATAAGAATTTTTTCTTCTATCATATAATCTTGATTTTTCAAATTGTCATAGTGTTCACAATAGAAAATGGAAATCTATTATGAATATAAAATAATGCATGCATGTGCGCGTGACTTTTGTTTTTAATTTCTTAAAATATGTATTTTCATGTTTTTTGTAATTTTCTATTTTAATTCAAAAAACCAACCTAGTTTATATTCCATGCCTTATTAAATTGCAATAGATATTATTAAGATGGAAACCGAAGACAATGAAATCCCCAGAAAATCACACCAAGGCACTGAAAACTCAAACCCACTAGAAGCACCAAACAAAAACCGACAAATTGATGAGGGGTTGAGCACTTTGATATCTCTTGTCCATGAATTAAGAGGTACAAGAGACCCTAGCTGAGTGTCTTTAGCCACTACATTAGACACCATTGTTTCTTCCATTTCAAGTGTCCAAGAGAAATTAACTTCTATTTTTTAATATGGGTATAGGATGTTCGATTATTACAAGACTGGAATTGGTAGAAACCAAGTTAGAGACTTGAATATTTCAAAAGAAAATTTGATGTCTCTATTTATTGATCCTAGAACTAGACTACAACCACCTGTCAACAAGAAATGCATTTTTATGGACTAGTGCATCCACCCACAATTTAAAGATAACTGGATGGATAGGTGGTTCATGGTATTTGATAAACCTCTTTGCAATAAGAGGGACGCACCTTTATATTTGTTGAGGAAATTATTGGCGGAATTTATTTTGGGTCACCATGTGAGCTACTTTGGAATTGGTGATTTTTAGGGGGTGGGTAGAAGGTCCACACATGACTAAGAGAGTTATACCCATGATCCTATGAAAGGTCCTCATACCCCTAGGAGAATTCCTAACCACTCTTCCCAACATCCTCCCATTGCATAGGACATGCAACACGAACATGTAGCTTTATCAACCTTGAGTCAAAGTCTAGTGCAACATGGTAGTTGTGTTGCACTATATCAATAGGAGGTGTTTGCTGATGAGATTGGCAGAGGGGTCTTTCCTTCAATGCCTAGAGTAGAGTGCAATGAGGAGAGGGAACATAGACAAATCAATCGTTCATGTGATCCTCTCAAATGCTATATTTTTGGAAAGAATTGTTATGGGCGTATGGAGGCTAGTGGCCATCAGATATTCATGGAGGAGGTTAGTTTCTTAACCATCTCTATGTTCTTCATCATTATATATTTATATAGTATTATGTGTATTTATTTTGATATTTTATTATATGATGTTTTGTAGTTTCTACGCACATATAACAGAACCTCTACACTAATAGATGCATTAGTTTATGTCTTGACCACCACTGATATAGTAGTAGAGGTTGCATGCTCATTCAATGTTCCACATACATAGGTATGTGTCACATTAGATAAATTAATATAATGATTTATTTCTTTTCTGGCATCCTCAAATTTATAATGTTCTTGTGTTTCTATAGGTTTTGGTACCAGAAGATGTCGAGCAATGTCCACCAAGGATGAACAAGTCACCTGCTTCATAGGTATAATGTGTTAAGTTGAATATTGTTTAAATCTCAAATTTGTTGTATTTATGTTGTTGAATTTTACTATTTGCACTAATAACAATATTATTAATATGTATGTACGTTGCTAATTGTTTCTCCAGTTATAGTACTAGTGTAGTCCTTGGGAACCCTACCATGGATTTTGGGTTACCTGTTTCTAGGCCAAGGGACCTACCGTCACATTTATATCCCATGCGGGTTCAACACTACTAACCCCCACCATATTTCATATTATGTGCATCCTCAATGGTTGTATTTGTAAACCACCCATCCACACCATCTCTTCCATCGCATCCACCCACATTGGAAACACCCGTATTCCACCAACCCCCCCTCCCCCCACCACCATTTCCATATGCAACATCCACCAAGGATACCATAGTAGATGTTTCCTCGAAGTAGGTTGTACAACGGAGCACTCCACCTACCACCATTGATGATCAATTTTTTTGTATCATGAATGGAATTCATGTTATGCATATTTGCTTAAATTTCATGATTTGATCTTTGTAAGTGATGCAGGGTGGAATCGCTAAGCGATTAGAGTGATGGAGAAGAGTAACAACCTCACGATTCACAGTACCATTTGTGGTGATTTGTCTTATGTTTAATTAGAAAGTATCATTTTGCAAGTGTTTAAATTCATTGTGGAAAAAAACTTATAAAAATGTTATTTTTGTGTCCACACTCTGGAGTGACTAACCATGCCCAAGTGAAAAACCACTCGAGGTGCTTCTTTGATAAAGAGAAGAAATAATGATTTCTAGGATAGTTCTGAAGGTGGTAAGGGTGGAAGTGGTCAATGAGTGACCAATGACTACCATTTTGTATCTAGGACACCATATGGTAGCTTTTTATGTTAGGGAACTTGCTTTCATTTTGTATAATGTCAACGATGTGCCATTTTGTAAAAAATGTATATTTTATACAATGTTGAATATATATTTATATACATACACATTTCATGGCATATTTTTCATGAATCTCATCTTTTGTTTATTTTATGCTGATGAATATATGAATTTCAAAGTTTTTCAATTTTCGCTCTTTACTATTATATATGAATTTGAAATAAATAAATCTAATCTAAATGGATTTAAAGAAATCTATTCTCAAAATATAACTCTCAAAAATAGTAAATATAAACAATTTTGTATCTCTATTCTTGTAAGAACTAATTCCACATAAAAATACTACTACAAGAATATTCCTAGGAAACATAGATTTACATTGTTTTATAAAGGGAGAAACCTACATGAACATGAACATAATAATCCACTAGTTGAAATAAATGCACACTTTGGGATTATGGATGGATTTGGGATAATGAATACACAATGAAAAGATGAAATGTCAAACTGAAAATATCCTATAACATTCGATTTAAGATCTCTTAGTATGATTTGGAGGTGATGTTAAAAAGTATATATCACTAATCAAAATAATGTTAGTCTTTTGAGTTCATGACATACATAAAATATAATTGGAATATTGTTTTTCAATAGTTGGAAGCATACACTCATACATCGAAAGATAGAAGGATCACTTAACACATCAATGTAGATTTTGATGAGTTTGTAGATTCAATAAATTACATTTAACTAATAGAAACTACAATTAGCTTTACAATATTCAATAAATCCACTTATTATAGGAGATGTTTGTTGAAGACTATACAAATATATTTTAGGTTCTATCAACTATTTCACAAAATTTGTATAGATTTAGGAAATTTTGATGAAACGAAATAAATTTTATCTCAATTTGGTTTAGTATTCAATTAGATTTTGAGTGCATTATTGCACTAATCATTGTAATAATTTAATGAATTGGATTAATTAATTTTTAAAGTGTTAAGGAAGTATAGGTAATTAAAAATAGTTCATTTTTTATAAAGTGATTATAAATACTTTAGTTACCCATTAATCAATCTCTTATGGTGGAAAAGATTGCTAATTGATAAACCCATACATAAATAATGGTTCTCAATGTAATGTCCCCACTTTGGGACATCGCCACAGAGTAGAGATTTATGTTGACCAGAGTAGCCAGATGGATGTTATAGCGAGTACAGGAGTATTTGAGAGGCATTGTGGGGTCCATCTTGAATTGATCGTCATATTCCATCATTATGAGCCATTCCACATAGGTTGGCTTTGGTTTCGTTGCATTCTGACGATTTCCATGATTTTGACTATTTTGAGCTATAAGTTAATTGAAATCACTCAAGAGGTCATTTTGGGCACATTACTTGGAGGAACCTCTTAGTGTAATAGCTCATTGGAATCGGGAGGAGAAACACTACAGGATGGGAAGGCTAGAAGTGACTTTCAGTGGCCAGGGAACCCACAAGGAGAGATAAGGAGCTTTTCCAAGGTAAAAAGGTTAATTAATTAATTAAAGTGATTTAATTAATTAATTAATTATTAATAAAATGAAAGTCACTTTGGAGGGATAAGGTAAGCCAAAAGTATAAAGGAAAGGCAAGGGCCTCTTCTCATTCATTCATGTATGATCTTATTTTGATTTCTGGCTTCTAGCTAGTGAGCCCAATATTGGGGGTTTTGAGGGTTTTGACATAACAAACCCTAGAGGACGA
>ML777143.1:46350-62032 GCA_009831015.1 Picea engelmannii
TTCATGTATGATCTTATTTTGATTTCTGGCTTCTAGCTAGTGAGCCCAATATTGGGGGTTTTGAGGGTTTTGACATAACAAACCCTAGAGGACGATTCGGTGGTGTAAGATTCCACCTATCTTGTCCCAATCTTGGTCTCAGAGATGAAATACTCTCCCACACCATTATAGTTCCAGATCTACTCAGTTGCAGGAGGATTCTACATCAATTTCATGTGCTGATAGAGAGAGGGCACACCAGTTGAGGGATTCCAGCAAGAGGGGGGCACCATCTTTGGAGAGAGATTCATTGTAGGAGATTGGAAGGGTCGTTGAGGATTCTATCACTTGGGTTTTCATTGCAGGGACTTCGACATCAGATCTAGTTCTTTCTGAGACAGTTTTATGGCTCAGATTATTTCTTGAGCAGTGGGGCGAATTGAAGAGAAGGAGGGCGTTTTTGAGATCCAGATCTAGTCCGTTTGGAGGGGTTACACTTTAGATATAACCCTGAGACTTTACCTACTGACTTGCAGTGTCCCGATCTATATTTCTAGAGAGTTTCAGAGCATTTGGAGGCCTCCTTCAGCAGGGCTGAATTATCTAGGGTTTCAGTCATCCAGTGGGGTGCACCATTCAGTGGGGGATTTCAGATCTACATAGATTGAGAGGGATCTTGGAGATTCGATCACCTGGGTTGTTCTTACCATCACCTGATCTATCAGTTGGAATATTTATTAGGGTGATTGGACACTTTTGGCAGCAGGGCCAAGTTATTGAGGGTTTCAGCCTTCTATTGGAGCGTGGCATTCTTCAGCTGGAGAGTTTGGCATTCAGATCTTCTTGTATTGATTTTTATTTCTTATTCAGCCTTTGGAGGCATCTTTTTTATTAGCGGGAGCATTTTTTATAAGCTCTTATCTATTGTCTATCTCCTTGGCCATCTGTTGAGCATTCCAGATCGACATCTTCATTGTAGCAGGTTTCTCTATTTTATGAATAAAGAAGAATTGAGATGTTTTGGCTTGTCTATCTTATTGCATATGGTTGAGGTATGTTCCATGGTTATCTCTTTCTGTTATTTGTTGCATACACACATATAAACACATCTAAAAGGTAGATCAACAAAGTGTTTGACGAAATACCTCACTCAGAAAAAGTTTTAAAAAGACACCAAAACAGTGATGATCCTTGCATAATGGCTTGGGATCATTACACTCAAGGACCTAAATTTGGTGAAATACAGAAAGTCCATCCTAGTTAATACTCGAGGAACCAATAATAAGAATCATGCAGGTTATTCCCAAAAAGAATCTCCAATTACTCCTTCAATCAACTCTTCTTACACCTTCACAAAGAAGTATACAATTATATGACTAGGAGGAAAGAGATACAATGACATGACTAGGAGCATTCTTTCTTGGGAGGTTGTCTCAAGTAGAGAGTGAGTAGGTGCTAAGAGATTTCATAAGAAGTGTAAACAATTATATCAACTAGATTCCCTACACGGGCTTAATATAACATTCTGTTTTATAAGATTTCATTATTTCTGTGACTATTTTATAGAACTTATTATCATTAATTATTTAGTTTGATTTAATTTGTCATTTTTGTGCATAATATCAACGTATTTTAAAAAATAAATGAGATTTTATCAACTAAATCATACAATGTTGAAATTATTTAGAATAAAAATCATGCCCCCATAAACAAGTTTTGAACAAAGAGTCTATATATTTTTTTAGTGAAATAAATTGGGCAACTATTAGGGGCCCCACTCTTTAAATATGAAAAATAATATTACATACTTGATTGCGTCACGATCTTGATTTATTCCAAGAAAAGAATTCATAATATACTAGAATTTTTTCTATACAACATCATCTCAATTTCCTTTCCATGACTTACCTTGCCTTGCCTTCCCATACCTTTATTTTCCATGCCTAGACTTGCCTTTCCTTCCATTTCCTTTCCTTGTGTTTCCTTTCCATGTAATGCCTTTCATTTCATTTCATTTCCTTTCATTGCCTTGTCTTGCCTTGCCTTTCCTTACCATGCCATGTCATGCCATTTCTTGCATTGCCATTCCATGTCTTTCCTTGCCATTCCATGCCTTGTATTTCCTTGAATTTCCATGCAATACCTTTCCTTTCCATGCCTTTAATTTCCTTGCCTTTCCTTGCCTTACCTTGTCATGCCTTTCCTCACCTTTCCTTTCCATTTATAGCCTTTCCTTTCCCTGTATTTCCCTACCTTTCCTTGACTTTGCATGGCATGCCTTGCCTCGCCATGCCATGTCATGCCATGCATTTCATTTACTTGAATTTTGTTTCCTTTCCTTTCCTTTCCTTTCCTTACCTTTCCTTTCCATGCCATGACATGACTTTCCTTACCATGCCATGCATTTTCTTTCCTTGAATTTCCATGCCATGTCTTTCCTTTCCATGACTTTCCTTACCTTTCCTTTCCTTTCCTTTCCTTGACTTTGCTTCCCTTGATTTTACTTTCCTTTCCATGTCCAACCTTGTCTTTCCTTTTCTTTCATTTTCTTTCCTTTCTTTCCTAGCCTTTCCTTTCCTTTCCTTTGCTTGGATTTCCTCCTCTTACCTTTCCTTTTCATCCCATGTCTTTCCTTACCTTAACTTTTCTTTCCATGCAATGCCTTTCCTTTCCTTTGATTTCCTTGCCTTTCCTTTCCTTTCCATGTCTTTCCTTTCTTTTCCTTCCCTTTCCTCGCTTTCCTAACCTTCCATTAACTTGACTTGGCATGTGTTACCCTGCCTTGCCTTACCTTTCCTTGCTTTCCTAGCCTCGAATTTACTAAATGGAGTCAAATTTATATGAATCTAAAAGGGTGAGTTCATGATAATGTAAGGCAATAAGGGCTTCTATGAATTCCACAATTCATCCTTAGATTACTTATTTTTATAGTAGAAAACTACCTTGTAAGGCTATAGGTACCATTCTTAAGCATTTGTCATGAATGTGAGGTTATGTTAGTCAAACAAAAAAATGGGTTTATTATATGGTAGGCTAACATAATAACAATAGAAATAAGAGGGTTGAAATTTCACATCACTCTATCCAAAATGAAGCATGGTTCATTATAATGGAAATCAAAACATGCTAAAAGGGTTTCTTAATATCAAATAAACACATAAAATAAAAATGCACAATAAATCCTTACATCAAATGAAAATATACCTCAAATTATCCATTAATCTTTCCAAAATATTGTACAATGTATCCCAAGAGGAGAGATCGTAAATCCCCAAATTCTCCACCCTTTATAATGGAGAGACAGAGATATCTTCTTTATAGAGTGAGTATCTTCTCTTATGGAATAAAATATTATTATTTTCTAACTGACTCCATGACAAGTCAAATAAATATTATAATAATGGATTAGTTAGATCTCTCCTCAGTCTTTGGTTGGCCATGTTACAACATGTGGACATTAGCCTCTCCAAAGAGATTCACCCTCATCCAAAAATAGCAGTATTATGCACCAAATAATTCCCATGAAGGGGACACACCACCAAAAATAGGCATCAAGATAATTCAAATGTCAAGTGTCCACATGGAATGTTCCTTGAAATAATGTGCATGCATGCAACCACTCCACAAATGTGAATTCCAATGTATCCAAATCCATGGATGAATGTGAAAGATTCCAAGTGGATGGAGCATCCACAAGAAAGTATGTGATCAACTCCCCAAAATAGAAAGTATATTATCTCTCCACAAGTGTGTATTTCCTTTCTTGTTTAGAATTCCTTAGCCTTCCCTTTCCTTACCTCTTATTTCCTACCCTTTCCTTCCCTTCTCTTGCCTTTCCTTCTCTTATATTACCTTTCCTTGCCTTTCCTTTCCTTTCCTTTCCTTTATTTTCTTTCCTTTTCTTACCATGGCTAGTCTTGCCTTGAATTTCCATGCATTTCCTTGCCTTTCCTTCCCTTACATTTCCTACCCTAGTCTTGTCTTTCCTTTCCAAACCTTTCCATGTCTTGTGCTCCCTTTCCTTGTATTTCCATGACTTTCCTTTCCTTTCATTTCCTTCCCTTTTCTTGCATTGATTTCCTATAATTTACTTTCCTTGGATTGCCTTACATTTAATTTCCTTTCCATGCCATGCCTTTCCTTTCCTTTAATTGATATGTCATGCCTTTCCTTGTCATGCATTGCCTTTCCTTTCCATGCCTTTCATTTCCTTGCCATGTCTTGCCTTGTATTTCCATACCTATACCTAGACATATACCTAGACCTTGGCTTGTCATGCCTTTTCATGTCTTCACTTTTCTTTCTTTGTCTATCCTTTCCTTTCCTTGAATTTCCCTACCTTGCCTTGACTTTCCATGCCATGCCATGCCATGCCTTGTATCTCCTTGCCTTTCCCTTTATTTCCTTGACATGTAATGCCATGCCATACTTGACCTTCCCATGCCATGCCATGCCTTGCCTTTCCATGCCATGCCTTGACTTCCATTGACTTTATATGACATGCCTTGCATTTCCATGCCTTACATTTCCTTGCCTTTCCATGCCATAACTAGACCTAGAATTATACCTAGACCTTTCATTGCCATGCCTTTCCATGCCTTTCCTTTCCTTTCCATTTATAGCCTTGCCTAGCCTTGCCATGTCAGTCCTTTCCTTCCCTTTCCATGAATTCCCTTTCCATTACATTCCTTGAACTTCCATACCTTTCCATGTCTATCCTTTCCTTGCATTGCATTTTCTTTCCTTTCCTTGAATTGACCTGTCATGCCTTGCCTTTCCATGCCTTTAATTTCCTTTTCATGCCTTGCCTTGCCTTTCCATGTCTACCTTTTCCTTTCATTTCATTTCCTTTCCTTACCCTGACGTTCCATGCAATGAGTTTCCTCGATGACCCTTTCCTTTTCTTGCTATGCCTTTCATTTCCATTCCTTTCCTTTCCTTTCCTTTCCTTGTCTTGCATTTCCTTTCCTTTCATTTACTTTCCATGACATTCCTTGCCTTCCGATCCCAATACATGCCTTTCATTTTGATGCCATCACTTTCTCTTCCATACCATGCCATGCCTTACATTGAATTTCCATGCCATGCCTTACCTTGTAATTCCTTTATTTTCCTTGTCATACCTTGCATTTCCTTTCATTTCCTTTCCATACCTAGACTTATACCTATACTTAGACCTTTCCTTGCCATGATTTTCCTTAAAAACTATGTCTAGCCTTTACTTTCCTTTCCTTGACTTGTCATGCCATGCCTTGCATTTCCATGACATCCCTTACCTTGTGATGCCTTTCCTTTCCACGCATTACATTTCCTTACCATACCATCTTGCATTTCCATACCTTTAATTTCCTTGCCTTTCCTTGCCATGCTTTGCATTACCTTACATTTCATTTCCTTGCCTTGCCTTGCCCTGATTTTTCTTGCCTTTCCTTATGTTGCATTGTATTACCATCCATTTTTTTTCCATGACTTTCCTTGCCTTGCCATGCTTTGTCTTTCCATGGTATAGGTCATTGTCTATGTCATGGTCTAGGTCATTCTCTAGGTCATGGTCATGGTCTAGGTCTAGGTCTAAGTATAGGTCTAGGTCATGGATAAGGTCTAGGTCTATGCCATGATATAGGGTTAGGTATATGTATAGGTCTAGGTCATTCCATTTATATCATTTCCTTGCCTTTAATTTTATTTCCTTTCCTTGAATTGCAATGCCATGCCTTACATTTCCATGCCTTACCTTGCCTTTCCATACCTAGACCTAGACCTTTCCTTTCCATTCCTTTCCCTACCTTTCCTTCTCATGTCTAGCCTTGCCTACCCTTAACATGTATTTCCTTTCCTTTCCTTGCCTTTCCTTGCCATTCCTATCATTTCCTTTCATTGTATTGCCTTGCCCTTCCTTTCCTTGCCTTTCCTTTCCATGCCTTTCCCTGCCCTCGATTTGGACATTATTCCCTTGAACCAAATTTCGAATATTTCCTTGAATCGCTTGAGGAGGTGAGTGGAAAATCACAATAAAAATCTCTCCGAAACTCAAATGGATGAACCATCAGTTTCCCTACCTTGCCTTCCCATGTATAGCATTTTCTAGCCTTACCATGTATTTCCTTTCCTTTCCTTACCATGTTGTGCCTTTCCTTTCCTTTCCATTCCTCGCATTGCCTTCCATTTCCTTTCCTTGCCTTTCCTTTCCTTGAATTTCCATGAAATTCCTTTCCTTACCTTTCCATGGCTTTCCCTTCCCTCGATTTGGACATTATGTCACATGGTTTGGACATTATGCCCCCGAACCAAATTTCCAACATGCCCCTGAATCGCTTGAGGAGGTGAGTGGAAACTCATAATAAAAATCTATCCGAGACCCAAATGGATAAACCATTGGTTTCATTGTATTTAGGGTGCCGCATTTCAACTAGGGGGACCCCTCTGCCATGATTTCATTTCTTGCAAAATATTTTGTTGGAGGATCTCTGGAACTAGGGTTTTTCTCAGTGAGACACAATGAAATTTCTGAACAAGAGGTTGATTTTCAAGAACACTGTGCTAGGAAATTGTGGGTAGCATCATCATGTGGGCCTTGTAAAAATATAAATCCAGGAGCTCACAGAACTCCATTATGGTGTTGGATGTGGACATTATGCCCCTAGACCAAATTTCCAAGATGTACGTAAATGGCTTGAGGAGGTGAGTTGCAACTCATAATAAGAATCTGACAGGGAATTAGTTGGACAAACCATTGGTTTCATTGGATTCAAGGCGCTACATTTTAGCTAGGGGGACCTCTCTTCCATCATTTTGTTTCCCAGAAAAGTGTTTGTTGAAGGATCACTGAAACTAGGGCTTTTCTCAATGAGGCATAATGTAATTTCTTAACAAGAGGTCAATTTTCAAGAATTTTGTGCTAGGAAATTGTGGGTAGCATGGTAACCCGAGCCTTTACCAAATGGACGTGCGATATAATTTAGAACTTCGTTATGGATCTTGGTTTAGACATTATGCCCCTAGAAAAAATTGCCAACATTTCCTTGAATGAATTGAGGGAGTGAGATGAAAATCACAATAAATCTCTAACAGGTCCTTGGATCAATGAATTGTCAATTGCATTGGATTTGGGGCACCAAGTTTCAACTAAGGGGACCCCGCTGTAGTCATTTTGTTTTCTAGAAAAGTTTTTGTTGGATGATATCCAGAACTAGAGTTTTTCTCAGTGAGGCATAGTGAAATTTCTAAACAAGAGGTTGATTTTCAAGAACACTATGTCGGATGATTGTGGGTAGCATGGTCATGTGGGTCTTGGCTAAATAGATGTGCAAAAGATAATGGAACTTCATTATAGCACTCGGTTTGGAAATTATTCCCTGATACCAAATTGCAAACATGTCCCTAAATGGATTGAGGAGACAAGTTGAAACTCACGATAAAGATCTAATCAGCCCTTGGATGGAATAACCATTGGTTCCATTTGAATCATGGAATGAAGTTTCATCTAGGGAGATGCCTCCATCATCATTTTGTTTTTCAGGAAAAAATGTTTTTGATGATCTTTGGAACTACGGTTTTTCTTAAAGGGCACATAGAAATTTATGAACAAGTGGTCAATTTTCAAGAACACTATGATGGGTGATTGTGGGTAGCATGGTAATGTGGGCCTTGACCAAACAGACATGTGGGAGCTTAATGAACTTTGTTATGGTGCTCAGTTTGGACATTATTCCCTTAGACCAAATTTCCAAAATGTCTCTCCATGGCTTGAGGATGCAAGTTACAACTCGTGATAAAACTCTTATTAGGCCTCAGATGGATGAAACGTCAGTGATTCAAAACACTATGTTTCATATAGGGGGAACCCTCCATCATAGTTTCATTGCACGAAAAAACATTTGTTGGAGGATCTCTGAAACTAGGGTTTTTCTCAGTGAGGCAGATTGCAATTTATGAACGTGAGGTCGATTTTCAAGAACACTGTGTTGAGTGATTATGGGTAGCATAGTAATGTGTGACTTGGACACATAGATGTATGGGATATTATGGAACTCCATTAGGGTTCTCATTTTATACATTATGCCCCACCAAATTTCCAACATGTCCCTGAATGGCTTGAGGACACGAGTTGCAACTCGTGCTAAAACTCTAATAGGGCCTCAGATGCATCAAACATTAGTTGTATTGGATTTGGGGCACTTGTTTCTTGATAGGGGGACCCCTTCATCATCATTTTATTTCCAATAAAATCATTTGTTGGAGGATCTTCATATCTAGCATTTTACTCAGTGATGCATAGTGCAATTTCTGAGCAAGAGGTCAAATTTCAAGAACATTGTGCTGAGTGATGGTGGGTAGTGTGGTAGCATGGGAATTGGCCAAAAAAACCTACATGATCTTATGAAACCTTGTTATGGTGCTCATTTCAGACATTATTCCCCCAGAACAAATTTCTAACATGTCCCTAAATGGTTCGAGGAGGCAAGTTGCAACTCTTGATAAAACTCTAACTAGGCTTCAGATGTATGAACCATCAGTTCGATTGGATTAAAGGAACCTAATTTTAGCTAGGGGGACCCATCTTCCATCAGTCTGTTTCCCAAAAAAGTGTTTGTTGGAGGATATTCAGAACAAGGGTTTTTCTTAGTGAGGCACATTACAATTTCTAAACAAGATGTCGATTTTTAAGAACATTGTTCCAGGTGATTGTGGGTAGCATGGTCACATGGGACTTGGAAAAAAATATGTACAAGATCTTACAAAAATCTATTATGGTTCTCGGTTTTGACATTATTCCCCTAGACCAAATTTCCAACATGTCCCTTAATGGCTTGAGGCTAGTTGAAACTCGTGATAAAACTCTAACTGGGCCTTAGCTGGAAAAACTATAAGTTGCATTGGATTTGAGGAACTAATTTTTTTCTAGGGGAACCCTTCTAATTCATTTTGGTTTTTGGAAAAAGTTTTCATTGGATATTATTCAAAACTAGATTTTTTCTCACTGAGCCATAGTGCAATTTTTGAACGAGAGTTTGATTTTCAAGAACAGCGTGTCGGGAAATTGTGGGTAGCATTCTCATGTGGGCGTTGGAAAAAATGATGCGTGGGATATTACTAAAATTATTTATCATGCTTGGTTTCTACATTATTCCCCTGGACCAAATTGACAAAATTTCCATGAATGGCTTCAGGAGGCAAGTTGCAACTCACGATAAAACTCTTACTGGGACTTGGATGGAAGAACCATTGGTTGCATTAGATTCAAGGCACCAGGTTTCCACTAGGGAGACCCCTATATTGTCATTCCATTTCCTATAAAAATATTTGTTGGGGGATCTCCAGAACTAGGGTTTTCCTCATTGAGGAAAAATGCAGTTTTTAAACAAGAGTTCAATTTTCAATAGTGTGCTAGGTGATTGTGGGTAGTTTGGTCAAGTTTTCCTTGGAAAAAAAGACATGAAATGGATTATAAAACTCCCTTATGCTACTCTATTTGGATTTTATTCTCTCGGACCAAATTTCCAACATGTCCTTGAATGGATTGAGGAGGTGAGTTGCAACTTCCAATAAAACTCTATTCCATCCTCAGATGGATCAACCATCAATTAAATTTCATTCAGGGCACTCGATTCTATCTAGTGTGACCCCTTCGTCATCATTTTGTTCCTCAAAAAATCATTTTTTGGTGGATCTTTGAAGCTAGGTTTTTCCCCAGTGAGGCATAATACAATTTTTGAACAATAGGTTGATTTTCAATGACACTATGCTGGGAAATTAAGGAACTTCATTATGGAGCTCAGTTTGGACATTATGCCCCTAGACAAAATTGCCAACATATCCTTGAATGACTTGAGGAGGTGAGTTGCAACTCGCAATAAAACACTAATTGTACTTGTATGGATGAACTGTCACTTTCACTAGATTTGGGGCACTATTTTTCAACTAGGGACTCCTGTGCCATCATTTCATTTCCAAAAAAGTATTTGTTGGAGGCTCTCTAGAACTAGGGTTTTCTTCGGTGAGACACAATGCAATTTCTAAACAAAAGGGTTATTTTCAAGAACACTGTGTTGGATGATTGTGGGTATAATGTTCACATGAGCATTGGAAAAATAGATTTACGAGATATTATAGAAATTTTTATGGTGCTCAGTTTGAACATTATGCCTTGTACAAAATTTCCAACATGTCCGTAAATGTCTTGAGGAGGCGAGTAGCAACTTGTGTTAAAACTCTATTCAATCCTTGGATGGATAAACCATATGTTACATTGGATTCGAGGCATCATGTTTCAATTAGGGGGACCCCTTTGCATCCATTATGTTTCTAGGAAAATTGTTTGATGGAGGATCTATGGGAACTAGGCATTTGCTTAGTTCTTATTACATATGTTTCACAATTTAACACCTTGTAAGGAAAGGCAAACAAAGACAAGACAAGGCATGGAAAGACAAGGAAAGGAAAATCAAGGAAAGGAAAGACAAGGTAATGCAAGGAAATGAAAGGAAATGAAAGGAAAGGCTAAGCAAGCAAGGTAAGAAAAGGAAAGAAAATGTGTAATGTCCCCAAGTCCGAGCCCTATTGTAAATCTTGTTTATGAAATGAATTGTAAATATGTTTTATAGTCTGGTGAGTCGAGTTTATATAAGCTAGTGGGATTATGTGATTGTTAGGCCATAGGGCCTAAGTGTTGAAGGCCAAGAGCTTAATTTTGTACCTGTATTTATGCAGAATAGTAATAAAATATAAACACCGCCGCGTGCAGGCCGACATGATGAATGAGTGATGGGGGACTAAGCTTCCACAGAGTGGGCAAGGGATTAAAGGCTGGAAGGTGGGAAGAGGGGCTAAGTGTTGAGCCTAGGGGCTAAAGTCCTTGGGAATAATATTTTAATATTATTCCAAATGACATGTGAATTATATGTTTTTATCCTAAGTTCTCGGCAAGGGGAAAACATGTGCAAAGGGGATGCACGTTGATGGAACGCATGCAGTTTCATGGGTGACAAGTGTCAACCCAGGTGCATGCAAATAAAATGGCTGAGATGAGCCATGATGGGGGTTATTTTCCCATTCCACCATCGATCGTCTGAAGGGGGAGCCCATCTGACCTTTGCAAGAGACCCTCGTGCAATTCTGAAATCATGGGAAAAGCCGGTGTTGATTTCAAGGAAATACTATGTTTGTTTCTGAAAAGCTCGTACACCCCCTTCTTTTCTAAACCATCAAGTTTGAGTCAAACCTTGCATGAACAACTTGTCACGCATCCCTAAGAACCAGACCGTGAGTCTATCCTGTGTTGCCAAATTGAGAAAACGGAAGTGTCTCGTCCCTGCTAAGTTTGGTTATATAGTTGCACCTGACTGTTGTTGACCTGGGGTGTTCATGTCTAGATTCTTATTGTCTATGGTGGACATGTAGTGTTTTACCGTGTGTGGCTTGTTGGCCAGTCGTTCAACACTCTCTCTAGGTGAGAGAAGTGGTTGAAGTTGGATGAATAGGTTTCTTGGCCTGTGAGAGACTCTCTCCAGGTGAGAGAGTGCGCAGAGGAAGGAGAGAACTTCTGGAAGGAACCCTGTCACTGCCAACAGAGCTCAGAGACTTCTAGTCCGGTTTGTTCCTGAAACCCAAGGCAAGGGAGGTTAGCAGCCGAAGGATTGTCTGGGTGATAGAGAAGGTGTATACTCCTGGGGTGGAACAGGCATGTGGGGAAGGAGAGTCTATGGGCAGTGAGTATGAGTGGTTCCTGGGAGAGAATTCCTTCCTTGTGATTATGTGTTTCCATGTAACCTCAGCCTAGCCTAGGATTCCTTGCCTTGGGGTGGAGCTTAGTCCCAGCTCGGGGGTGACCCACTACTGAGCTTGATGAGCAATGTGGTCTAAGGCTGGGAGGTTCGTGGAAGGCCTGCACCTAGTTGGTGGAAGGACCACCATTTCAATATGAGTACCAGATGATGTTTAATTAATTTTCTTCATGTCTGTGTATTTATATTATCATGTATTCTGTTGTGCAAACAATTTAATGTGAAAGCCATTGATTATTTATAAGAGAAGTAATTCTTATGGTTACTCTTAGTTTAATGTGATTAACCTGTTTCAAATGCATGTCATATATATAATTAAGCATGAGATTGTTATTCCGCATAGAAATGTTTGCCGACCATGGGGTTGATGGTCGGGAATGTTACAGTTTGGTATCAGAGCATTACAAATACTGTAAGAAAGGGTGTTACAGTTTGGTATCAGAGCGTTACAACTACTGTAAGAAAGGGTGTTACAGTTTGGTATCATAGCCAAGGTTCCAACGCTGAGCCTAAATGGGCCAGTTGAGTGGTCTTGAGGAATTGTGTCTAGAGGACCAATTTTGGACCTTTGAGTGCTCCTGAGTGCCAAGGAGATTACTTAACCGTGCTTACAAAGCTCAATAGGTGTAGCGGTGTTACGAAACCACAACCGATGTGGTATCTGGCCATAAGGAGAGAGGACTCAACACCAGAAGTGTTGGAGCCTTAGGATCTATTCAGGAGGGAAGGTGAACCCTCATGACCATCAGATTTGGAAAATTTGCGCAGAGTTAAAAAAAAACCTTTCGAGTTGCACAGGAACGTGGAAATCAAGATACATGAAATCTTGAATTCATCCGGACCATCCATCGGGGCTGTTGAAACAGACCTTGATTTTTTATTCTCAAGGATAAAAGATTTGTTTTTTTTGAGTCTTTGCATTTTTCAAATTTCTTAAAACAAGAGTTTCATCACCTATGAATTCGTGATGCCTTTATTTGTTTATTTTTAGACAAGGAAGGGAAAAAATCTAAACAAATATAAATTTTCCAACACTCTTTGAAACAATCTTTTAACGGGCAATAATTCAAAATTTAAGGAATTTTAATTTATACCTATAAAAAAATAAAAAAAAATTAATTAATTAAAATCGAGATTCAGAGTTTCCCATAAACAAGTGTTTGATGCAAAGTGAATTGTGAAATCCCGATCCCCAATTTCCCGATACTTTAAGACTTATTTAAAACATATATTACTTAATTCATCTTTTAAAGGGTTTAAAGGTTAAGATAATCACGTCACAATATTGGGATTCACGGTTTTATGAGATCAAACAATCTTGTCATCGTGTTTCCCGATTTCCCGATTTCCCGATACATTTAATCCTTAAGTAAAGTTTTGAATTAATCTAATCACCACTAAGAATGATTAAGAGTTAAATAATTACATCGCGATATCGGGATTCGCTGTTTTATGAGAAGCATGTTGCATGTCATCAGATTTCCCGAAATCCTGATCCCCAATTTTCCGATTAACGAAATCCATAAAAGGTCTAATTAATTAAGATACTAAAAACGTTTCAATTTAAAATAATACATCGCGATTTCGGCAATCGGGGTTCTTCGACGACATATTTCCTCGACATCAAAAGTGTCGAAACTCCGAAAAGAAGATTTTCAAATTTAATTCAAGATCAACGCTAATTAATCATTCTTCTAAACAAGGCTTAAAGTTAAACCTTCTTCGAATGTCCTTTAATGCGTCATTGTCCGATTCGGCAAAATTTCTATTATATTTGAAAACACTGAGAAAGCATAGGTACAAACATTAAATGCATAGCTTTGGAAATATCTTTTGCATTAAGAGCCTTAACTTCGTAACAGAGGTACAAATCTCAATGTTTTTATGATATATTTGAAATAAATATTCGAAACGTCTGTATTTTCATTTCAAAACTAAATTACTCTCTGTTACAGGTTTTCAAGTTAAACACAGAGATATGGCACCTAAAAAGGCATCGAAGAAAAATGAAGATCAACCAGAAGGTGATATTATCTCCGACACTACTGCATCTGGAGTACACTTTGTCAAATCATGGACTGGAATTTCCGAAAAACTGGAGGATGTGCTTAAATTTGCAGCCACTGATTCGGAAAATCACCTCCGAGATATTGCCGAGTCTGATATTCACAAGGTTGTTGCATGTCCAAGACTTGTGTCATATACCGATATGATCGGATGGGCACTGGAAAAAGTAGATGTCCTGACCAGAAGCATTCTGAACGAGCAAGGAGCTGTCATCGGCTCATTCAGGCCTGAGCATATTCAAGTAATGTATAAGCTGTTATGAACATAAAATATATATATAAATAGATATTCATAACATAATAATAGTTAATAAATAATAATTATTAATAATGAAAGGTCATGTCTCAAAGGACATGACTATTGGTAAAGGGCACCCATGCGTGGGTATTTAAGAAGGCCCTCATTTCTCAATTGTAATCATCTCATTATATCTTATATATCTTATTCATTCATTTATTATTTACAGTCCTATATTGATTACTTTGTTATATTCCAAGCATTTTGGATTATTCTTGTGTGAGTGAACTTTGTTCGTCTCATTTGGTATCAGAGCTTCGTTTTTCTGATCCCGGCCTTTGGCCAGTTCCTTATCAAACCTTGTTTGATCTGGATTTTAGCCAACTCCATCGTCAGAGTTTCTCTGATTTTTTTGGGCCTTTGACCAGAAATATAGCCTTTGGCCATTCGAAATTAAGTTTTGTTGAAGAAAAAGAAACCAAAAGTTACTGTTAGAGGAAATAATTGTTGTTCTGCTGCAAGCTTGAAGAAAACAAAAATAAATAAATAAATAAATAAAAATAATAATTTTTGGGAAAAGAAAAACAAAAGAAAAAAATTATGCTACATATGAGAAGACTATTACTACAGTTAAGAAGAAAATCAGAGATTGAGAATAAGAAGAGTGCACACAGTTGAATGAATTGACAGTAATTGGTGTCCGTACAGACACTAAATTAATTGCAATCAACGTACAATACATCCCACTCAACATCCATACACAGTGACCATACCAAATCCGTACTACCTGCTAGCTGTATACACAAATTGTTGGTCGATACATTAGTTGTTTAAAAAAATTAATTGCTTGATATACTTGCATCCATAGTAACCACCATCCGTACGAAATCCGTACTAGTCCCAACCGTACAACCGACCCACAACTGCCACAATTTATAGCCGCCTCACATATTCGTACTGTCCGTGTCAGCCTTCGTACGAATTGATCGGTACAAGATGTAAATTGACAGTCATACATAGTCATAAATTGACATTCTGCTGCTGCTGTTTGCTGAAATCTGTACACGCATCGATAAAAATTGATTATGTGTTGCAATTGATTTATTGTGCTTGTCTGTACCATAGTTGTACATGCCTGTACATGTCATCATGGGCCTAGCATATCACATGGCCAACTTTCCTTCTAAGCTATCATGAGGTTAAAAAATAATTTCAACATTCCATCCGTATTAAATCCAAAAAGGGGGCGTAAACCTACAATCAAACATTACAACCTTTGATAATTAAGGTTATCCCAATCATCAAGTTGAATTTATGCTCGAATAGTAAAAGGAACCAAAGTGTTATAGCAACAAAGAATTAAAAACATTAATTCCATAAAGTAATGAAAAGGATTATTTAAAAAAGGATAAACGTAGTAAAAATAAGAAAACAAAGTTTTAAAAAGGAGGATGTAAAATATATAAAAAAATGAAAAAGTTTATATATATAAATATATTCAAGAGAAATTATGAAGTAAAGTTCAAAGTATAAAGTTAAAAGGTTTAAAAAGAAAATATTTTGTTGGTGTTAAAGAAACTTTTATAAAGTTACAAGAAGAAAAAAAAAAAAAAAAA
>ML777143.1:81668-133270 GCA_009831015.1 Picea engelmannii
CCCCGATTTCCCGATACTTTAAGACTTATTGAAAACATATATTACTTAATTCAGCTTTTAAAGGGTTTAATGGTTAAGATAATCACGTCGCAATATCGGGATTCACGGTTTTATGAGATCAAACAATCTTGTCATCGTGTTTCCCGATTTCCCGATTTCCCGATACATTTAATCCTTAAGTAAAGCTTTGAATTAATCTAATCACCGCTAAGAATGATTAAGAGTTAAATAATTACATCGCGATATCGAGATTCGCGGTTTTATGAGAAGCATGTTGCATGTCATCAGATTTCCCGAAATCCCGATCCTCGATTTTCCAATTAACGAAATCCAGAAAAGGTCTAATTAAATAAGATACTAAAAACGTTTCAATTTAAAATAATACATCGCGATTTCGGCAATCGGGGTTCTTCGACGACATATTTCCTCGACATCAAAAGTGTCAAAACTCCGAAAAGAAGATTTTCAAATTTAATTCAAGATCAACGCTAATTAATCATTCTTCTAAACAAGGCTTAAAGTTAAACCTTCTTCGAATGTCCTTTAATGCGTCATTGTCCGATTCAGTAAATTTCTATTATATTTGAAAACACTGAGAAAGCATAGGTACAAACATTAAATGCATATCTTCGGAAATATCTTTTGCATTAAGAGCCTTAACTTCGTAACAGAGGTACAAATCTCAATGTTTTTATGATATATTTGAAATAAATATTCGAAACGTCTGAATTTTCATTTCAAAATTAAATTACTTTCTGTTACAGGTTTTCAAGTTAAACACAGAGCTATGTGACCCAAAAAGGCGTCGAAGAAAAATGAAGATCAACCAGAAGGTGATATTATCTCCGACACTACTGCATTCGGAGTACACTCTATCAAATCATGGACTGGAATTTCCGAAAAACTGGAGGATGTGCTTAAATTTCGAGCCACTGATTTGAAAAATCACCTCTGAGATATTGCCGAGTCTGAGCTTCACAAGGTTGTTGCACGTTCAAGACCTGTGTCATATACCGATATGATTGGCTGGGCACTGGAAAAAGTAGATGTCCCGACCAGAAGTATTCTGAATGAGCAAGGAGCTGTCATCAGCTCATTCAGGCATGAGCATATTCAAGTAATGTATAATCTCTCGCCCAATTATAGACACACTTTTAATTTTGAGATTTTAGCCGAGTTTCAAAGAAAAGAATGCATTGAAGTGGGCCAAACATACCCTGACATGATTAGAGGATGGGCCAGAGATGAAAACAAGTTTAGGGCTGATTTACACGGAGTTTATGCCATAGCTTCCTTAAACGAATATATGGTTTATGTAGCAATGATGTTATGTAGACTTTTTGGGAGAAAGGATCCTTGTCACTTTCATGCAGATTGGACACCCTTTTTAGAGGAATTTTCAGAGGGACGCAGTTTTAATTGGCACAAAATTTTACCAGATAACCTAACATCGGAGGTTGTGAATTACAAAGTAGCTAGGTCAAAAGGACAACCAGTGTTTTTTTATATGTCAGCTTATATCATTGATGCCATTTGTTTTATGACTCCTTTCCCATTAATGAATTGGAGTTGGAATGTTTCTTGCCCAGAGCCTGTTCATAAATACCATTCATCTCTCTCGGAAGAAAATGCAAAAATTTTTTTTTATGATGTTTGTCATTATGTAATTATCCCTCTGCACAAAATATTCTTTGGATGCGAACCCCCTCGCATTTCTAACACCATCATAGAAAACCTCAAAACAGTTGCTGACTGGTTTATTGAGGAAAATTTTTCCTATGTTAGGGTTTATGGCTGTTCCATTCCACCTCACGCACTCCCAAAAATTTTACCAGACAGGTTGATATGTAGAGAAGTGGCTTATCAATTAGTCAAGGGTGGTATTGGGTTAGAATTAAAAGCTCAGCAGAAAAAAGCGTGGCCATCTTTTCCTGTTTATGTCGGAAAATTAATTTTATTAAACTTAGGCCATTCTAAGGCGGAGGACGAGTCATTGGACGAAGTGAAAATGGCAAGCATAGAGCACAGGAAACACGACCCTTACCAAATAATCAATCGACATTACATACAATGTAATTTAAAAGCATATGAACATGAAATTTCAGTCTATGATGATGTTTTCAAAAATGTTAAGTCTTATGAGGAAGTGCAAAATAGGGTGCAAGCCTTGTCACCTGACTCACAGGTGGGGTTTACATCCTTCCAAAGACATAGACGAAGCTTCCTGCCAAAGATTTTACAAGGTGAAAGGTCGACTTCATTTCCAGAGAAAGAAACAAATCCTCCAGGGTTTGAAACTGATATTCAGGATAAGTCAAGTGACAAAGATAAATTGAAAGATCCTGAAATACCTCCTCAGAACACAGAGGGTTCTCAAACAAAAGAACTAGAAACAGGAAAAGGAAAAGGACTGGAAACAAGTCCAATAATTCTTGATGATATTCTAGAAAATGTCGGAGGAAAAGCTTCAAAGGAACTTGGCAGTCCTATCACAGCATTGACTCCACTACAGTCTACTTTCGGAACCCCTCATGAAGGAGTTCTATATGTAAGTGACCTAGAGCCAATATCAAGAGATGAAATCCCCTCATCTGATTATTTTTTCAGTAAAAAACGAAGAGCTGTCTTGAAACAGGAAATTCATCATGTAGGAGAAAGAACGATCAAAAGACATAAAATTATCGTTGATGGAAAGAAACTCAAAGAAGGAGAATTCTCTACAGAGTTAGCAGGAACCATGGGTGCTATAGCATCAACTAACATGTATTCTGTAGGAAATCTAACAACTATACTTGAGCAAAAGGATCAAGAAATAATACAGTTGCAAGACAGATTAAAGGAAAATGAAAGAATTATTGGTTGGGGTATACAAAAGGGTCTAGAAAAAGCTAGACTCAAAGACATGTAAGAAATCCAAAAGTTGAATAAAAACCTGGATGAGGCAAAACACATGATACAGGTTATGCAAGAATAGGTTCAAGAGATGGGCGATGAAAATAATTTTTTGCAAGATAAGATTATTTCAATTGCTAACCAGGTAATTGAAATCGAACATTTCAGGACTCAAGCATCAGAGATTTATGCAAAAATGGAAGAAGAACAACTGAAAGTATTCTGCAATCTAGAAACAATCCAAAAATATTTTTAGGAATCAAATAGGTCCATGGAATAGGTGTTCCAGAAGGAAAGAGAAGCAAAAGAAGCGAGGACTACATTTCAGAAAGCAGTTACTTCTTCATTAAAAGATGAAATTGGAAAAAATCAGAAATTATCTATTTCTGAGCAGATGAAAGGAGATGTAATGATAAAAGTCTAGGAATCGAAATTGGCTGAACATAAAAGAATCACAAAGGAAGTCAATGAATACTGTCAAAAAATATTTAATCTCCTTGAAAAAGATTCATTAAATATTGAGACAGATGGTTGTTCTAGGGTATTAGGCGAGATCAACATAGTCAGGCATCAACTGAAGTCAAGAGAAGCACTCAAAGAAAAGAAAGCTGAAATCTCAAATATTAAATTGGTCAACATTGCAGAAATTAATAAGTGGATGGTAGCTTCCAGTTTAAGGTTGGAAAATGTTAAATTCATAGAGAAAACAATAGAAAGTCAGTTGCCAGACTTATAGAGAAGATTTTTCTCTTTTGAATCAAATGAGATACCTGAGGCTCCCAGGGTATTAGTAAAATTTTTGGGCAAATGTGTTCAATGCATTGAAGCAGAGAAAGAAAGTTCGTCAACGTAGATTTAAAATTTTAAGAAATGTTTTTATTTATTAGAATTTTGAAAGAAATTGTAAACGGTTAACAATATTTTACATAACCATAATATTAGGGAGTTGGTTAGGTACCAACAAGAAACTTTGACAGAAAGGTATAAATATAATTTCAAAAGATGGAGCAAGGGCTTCAGAAATTTTGGAGAAGGCAAACTTTTGTAATATCAGCTTTAAAGTTTATCAGAATATAAACCACAAACAAGATTCTGGATCCTGCAACTTTGTGACTATGTTTCCTCCCCTGTTTATCATGCTTTGTCAAATTTTCCATTTAGTGTGTGTTTCTAACAAGTAAATCAATTTGAATTTATATACGTCGTTGTTTATTATTCTAGATTGGTTTGGATGTTGAATGTATTACAGTCTTTCCTCTGAGATTACTTTAGTAAGAACAGGGGGGAACACGTGGCTGTTGGATGGCGTTTCAGCACCCAGGAAACCAAAAGGGAAGAACCTTGTTTTCTGATGTCGTGAAATAACGAAACCCAAAATTTTGAAACAATCTACAATGTAGATTGTAAGATAGGAACTTAACCGTTGGATCAAGTGGAGGGTTAGACAGTAATTTTAGGATTTTGGCAAACAAAAGTTCGAGAGGTGTGGATGCATGAACTCCTGATGCCTTAAACCCCGAAACATGAAAGGATCTATGCCATAGATTGATAAAGGTCTAATCGTTGGATTTCACTTGGAATGGACGTGGACACATGGGTGTGTACCACGTTCCAGTGGGACAAAAGAAAAGCGAGAAGGATGGGACCTGATGATGTCACCATAGATAACGTGGACCCTCCTGAGGGTGCCACTCACCACTGTATATGTGGAGACAATTATGCTATGTGGGCCTGGAGGGTAAAGTAAATCAGGGTTTTGGGATTCACAAAGGAGGAGAACGAGGGCTCAACACTCCAACTCGCGAAGTCGTGAGTTGCGAGAGGTGCTAGCACTTATCCCTAGCCTACGGTTATATGTAGCAGGCGCTAGCGAGGAGGGGGCCATACCTGTATCGCATCTTGGGTATCAGTGTTTGGAGGAAGAAGAGTCAAAGGTATTCAACTCACGAACTCACGAGATCACGAGTTGTGAAATGTGCCTTTGGTTACGAGGGTAGGAAGAAAGTTGAAGCTATCACCCGAAAACCCGAAATGAAGAAGTCCCAGAATTTTTTCGAAGACAAAATAACCATTGAGGATTTAACTGTTGGATCTTTGTGGACTAAGACCCAAAGTTCCGAAGTCCTGAAAATTGCAGAGCCGAACAAAGCTCTGAAAACTTAATGGAATCGAAACATTTTTCTTGTTTATGTTGGTTTTTGAATGTTGTAAGTTTTCTTGAAGGTTTAAGGGCCTAACAAACTTCGATGGATTGCAAATTGTGTGTGTAGAGTTCAACGAGTGTCAGGTCAATTGTGAATCTACGTTGATTATAGAAATGGAAAAGGTACAGATTGGCTCCGAAACAGAGGACGAAACGGTAGGAAGGGATGTCAACTTGGGAGTCAAAGGATCAAACTCTAATGGGCACGGAAAATAAATGGATAAGGAAGGACATATGTTGAAACTCATTGAAAGATTGTAGAAAGATTCCCAGACTCGCTGAGATGATAGCCGAAAGCTCATGAGGGTCAGGGATCAACAGGGAGAATTCAACTTTAAAATGTTGAAGAACTTGGAAAGAATAGAAAGGAAGTTGGAGAAGAGGAGTGGATCAAGCAAGATAGAGAGTCGCAGGACCCCTGAAAGAAGAATAATATCGAGGAGTGATAGCAGACATCATCATCACTCCCCAAATAATTCCAGCAGGGAAGCGCATAGTATTTCAAGCCCGTCCCCTACTAGAAAACACAGAACATCGGGAAGGGATGAATTGAAAGGAGAGATGAACAAGGTCAAGCCTCCAACATTCGATGGAGAACATAAGAAGGAAGAAGATGCCAAAACATGGTTGCTAGGCATGAGGAAATATTTCCAACTGTAGAATTATTACCCTCATGCAGAAGGAAGAATTGTGATGTATCAACTAAAGGGAAAAGCATCCATGTGGTGGGATTAGTTTGTGCAGGTGCAGAACATCAGAGAGAAAGATTTCACTTGGAAGGAGTTCAAGGGGTATTTCAAGAAGAAATACCTGACTAAAAGATACTATGACAGAAAGATGAAGGAGTTCTTCGAACTCAAGTTAGGCAACATGACCATTGATGAATACAAATGAAGTTTCTTAGAACTAGTGAAGTATGTTCCATTCATCAAGGATGAGGCTGTCAAGATTCAGAGGTATCTGAGTGGACTGCCACCTGCCATTGGTGACAAGATTCAGTATGATGATCCTAAGAATATGGAAGAAACAATAAGAAGGGCTAAATGCTTATATGAATAGAAAAGAGAAAGGCCTACTTTTCGGAAGGCTTGGGATGATCAGAAGAGGTTCAGGAAAGAGCAGAGGTGGAAGGGAAACAAGCCTCCCTTTTTCAGAAACATTCCTTAGGGGCAGCCATCTTTCAGAGAGCCTAGGAAGGATGAAGTGGGTGAGAAAATGCCCAGACCACCACCTATGGAGTGTTGGGGTTGTAAAGAGAACCATAGGTACAGGGACTGCCCCCACAAAAAAGATAAAGAAAGAACCATCCACAATGTTCAGTAAGTTGAAACAGTGGAGGATATGGGTGGAAGGATGCCAAGGATCTACGCATCCCTAGACAACAAGCAAGCAGAATTTCAATCGCACATGATTGAAGTGGATGGTATGATCAACAACCGACCAATTATTATTTTAACTGATTCCAGGGCTATCCATAGTTATGTAGATCCTAGGGTGGTGGAAAGTTTGCATTTATCAAGAAGCAAACATGAAAAGTATTGGCTAGTGCAATTGGATACAGGAACCAAGAGGAAGGTCATTGAGTTGATTAAGTCTTGTCCTATGGACATGAATGGATTGAGCATGAAGGTTGAATTGAATGTTCTGCCTTTAGGCTCTTATTACTGCTTAATTGGGATGGACTGATTGGACTAGCACCATGCCCTCCTGGACTATCATAACAAGAGGTTTGCATGCCTGGATGAGGAGGGAAATCAGAAAATAGTCCAGGGAATTCCCAAAGTTGTGGTTGTTAGAGAAATCTCAGCCATGCAGCTGAAGAAGTGTTACAGGAAAGGCTGTCAATTGTTTGTAGCTCATGTGGAGGAAGCATCCAGTGATGAAGTATCAAGAATTGGAGACCATGAGGTACTCACATATTTCAACGACGTATTTTAGGAGGTACCTGGACTACCTCCGAAGAGAGACATCGATTTTTCTATAAATTTGATGCCTGGAGCAGCTCCGGTGTCGAAAATTCCTTATAGAATGAGCACGCCAGAGCTGAAAGAGTTGCAATTGCAGCTCGAAGATCTTCTAAAGAAGGGGGAAATTCACCCCAGCTTGTCACCTTGGGGTGTCCCAGTCTTGTTTGTGAAGAAGAAGGATGGGACGTTGAGGCTGTGTATTGATTTTTGGCAGCTGAACAAGGTAGTTGTTAAGAACAAGTATCCTCTGCCGAGGATCGATGATCTTTTCAATCAGCTGAAGGGTACCAAAATATTTTTGAAGATAGATCTCAGATTAGGATATCACCAGGTAAGAATAAAGGATGAGGATATCAGCAAGACTGCCTTTAGAACAAGGTACGGTCATTATGAGTTCACAGTGGTTCTGTTTGGACTATCAAACACACCTTCTGTTTTTATGTGCTTGATGAATGGTGTATTCAGGAACTATTTAGACAAGTTTGTCATAGTCTTCCTGGATTACATCCTGGTGTATTCCAAGTCAGGGGAAGAGAATGAACAACACCTGAGGATGGTGCTGCAAGTGTTGAGAGGACACCAACTGTATGCCAAGTTGAGCAAATTCTCCTTCTATCAAAGGCAGATCCATTACTTGGGACATATTATTTCAGTAGAAGGGATCATTGTGGATCCTGAGAAGGTTGAGGCCATCCGAGAATGGTTAGCACCAAGGAATGTGACAGAAGTTAGATCCTTTATGGGTCTGGCGGGCTATTATAGAAGGTTTATTGTAGGGTTCTCAAAGATAGTTCACCCTATCACTTCCTTCCAAAGGAAGGTGAAAAAGTTTCAATGGACTGAAGAGTGTGAAGAGAGTTTCCATCCATTGAAGCAGTTGTTAACCAACACTCCAATCCCTAGAATTGCAAATCCAAATATGGATTTCGTGGTGTGCACATATGCGTGTAAGGAAGGGTTGGGAGGATTTCTCAACCAAGATGGATTTGTAATCTGTTATGAGTCCAGGAAATTGAAAGAGCATGAAAAGAATTATGCCACTCATGATTTGGAGCTGGCAACAATCATCCACGCTTTAAGGAAATGGAGACATTACCTCATGGGAAGAAGATTTGAATTGAGAACATACCACAACGGTCTGAAATATTTGTTTGATCAATCAACTTTAAACGCTACACAAAGCAGGTGGTTGGAGTTTCTGTGTGAATACAAATTTGATATCAAACATATCAAAGGGAAGGAAAACAAGGTGGTTGATGCACTCAGCAAAAAGGTGCATGAATTACATGCTACAACCATTAGCATGTACAGGATGGATATTAAGGATAGAATTTTGGAAGATGGAAATATAGATTTGCAGTACAAAGATTTGGTAGAAAAACTATAGCAGAGTGAAAGGCCACATAAAAAGGAAAGTTATACCTTGGAAGCTAATGGATTACTTCTGTATAAAGACATAGTGTATATACTCAATGTCCAGGAAATGAATCTTGCGATTCTAAAGAAATGAATAATGTGACGTCTGTTGGACACCATAGATATCAGAAGATTGTGGCAGCAGTCAAAAGCCATTACTTTTGGCTGGGTTTGAAGAGGGAGATCACTGAATACATCGCTAGATGTATGGAATGCCAGAAAGTTAAGGCTAAGCATAGGCACCCACTAGGTTTTTTGCAGCCTTTGCCCATTCCTGAGTGGAAGTGGGAAGTGGTGACCATAGATTTTATTACAGGATTTCCCAGAACAAGCAAGCAGCATGATTCGATCATGGTTGTGGTGGACAAGCTTACAAAAGCTGCTCATTTTATTCCACTGAAAACCACTCACAAGGCAACAAATTTTGTCGATATTTTCTTGAAAGAAGTGGCACGCTTGCGTGGAATTCCTAAGACGATTGTGTCTGATAGGGACCTAAAATTCACCTCGAATTTATGGAAAGGACTATTCAAACGATTCAGAATGAATCTGAATTTTAGTACAGTATATCATCCCGAGTCTGATGGAAAGATAGAGAGGGCGAACAAAGTAATAGAGGACATGATAAGAATGCACGTGATGGAAAAACCAGCAAGATGGGAAGACTACCTGCATTTGGTACAATTCACCTACAATAATGGGTATCATGCATCATTGAAGATGAGCCCATTTGAAGCACTTTATGGAAGAAAGTGAAACACTCCATTAAGATGGGATAATCCAGCTGACATAGTAGTAGTTGGGCCAGAGTTGCTCAAAGAGATGGAAGACCAATTGATAAGAATTAAATAGAATTTGAAAGCTTCCCAGGATAGGCAGAAAAGTTATGTTGATAAGAACATAACCCACAGAGAATTCAAAGTGGGTGATCATGTTTTCCTGAAAGTGAAAACTAACATGAGTTCCCTGAAGCTGGGAAGTTGCGCCAAGTTGGTAGCAAGATACTTTGGGCCTTTTGAAATCCTGGAAAGGATTGGGCCAGTTGCATACATGCTTGCATTACATGCATCTATGACTGTACATAATGTGTTTCATGTTTCACTACTTAAGAAATATATACCTGATGCTAATCATGTTATTGATTGGAATGTGATTCAAATGGAACCAGAAGGTGTCCTACAAGTGCATCCTGTGCACATATTGGACAAGAAAAGCAAACAACTCCATAATCGAGCCATAGAGCTTGTAAAGTTCCAGTGGACCTGGTACAGTCTTGAGGATGCGACATGGGAGCATGAAGATGTTATGTGGGCAGAGTACCCGCATCTTTTTTAAGATTTTGAAAAGCTTGCAGATGCAGTGTAAAGTTGCACTGAGGACAGTGCAGAAATATGGGGGGGTGATTGTAATGTCCCCAAGGCCAAGCGCTATTGTAAATATTGTTTATGAAATGAATTGTAAATATGTTTTATAGGCTGGTGAACCGATTTTATATAAGCTAGTGGGATTATGTGATTGTTAGGCCATAGGGCCTAAGTGTTGGAGGCTAAGAGCCTGATTTTGTACCTATATTTATGCGAAACAGTAATAAAATATAAACACTGCTGCATGCAGGCCAACACGATGAATGTGTGATGGGGGACTAAGCTTCCACAGAGTGGGCAAGGGATTAGGGGTTGGAAGGTGGGCAGAGAGGCTAAGTGTTGAGCCTAGGGGATTAAGTCCTTGGGAATAATATTTTAATATTATTCCAAAATACATGTGAATTATATGTTTTTATCCTAAGTTCCTAGCAAGGGGAAAACATGTGCAAAGGGGATGCATGCTGATGGAGCGCATGCAGTTTCACAGGTGACAAGTGTCAACCCAGGTGTATGCAAATAAAATGACCAAGATGAGCCGTGATGGGGGTTATTTTCCCATTCCACCATCGATCGTCTGAAGGGGGAGCCCATCTGACCTCTACAAGAGACCCTCATGCAATTCTGAAACCATGGGAAAAGCCTGTGTTGATTTCAAGGAAAGCCTGTGTTTGTTTCTGAAAAGCTGGTACACCCCCTTATGTTCTGAACCATCGAGGCTGAGTCGACCCCTGCTTGGAAAACTTGTCACACATCCCTAAGAACTAGAGCGTGAGTCTATCCTGTGTTTCCATATTGAGAAAACGGAAGTGTCTCGTCCCTGCTAAGTCTGGTTATATGGTTGCACCTGGTTGTTGCTGACTTGGGGTGTTCGTGTCTGGATTCCTATTGTCTGTGGTGGATGTGTAGTGTTTGACCCTGTGTGTCCTGTTGGCCAGTCGTTCAACACTCTCTCCAGGTGAGAGAGGTGGTTGAAGTTGGATGAATAGGTTGCTTGGCCTGTGAGTGACTCTCTCTAGGTGAGAGAGTGCGCAGAGGAAGGAGAGAAATCCTGGAAGGAACCCTGTAGTTGCCAAAAGAGCTTAGAGACTTCTGGTCCAGTCTATTACTAAAACCCAAGGCAAGGGAGGTTAGCAACCAAAGGAATGTCTGGGTGACAGAGAAGGTGTATACTCCTGGGGTGGAATAGGCATGTGGGGAAGGAGAGTCTGTGGGTAGTGAGTATGAGTGGTTCCTGGGAGAGAATTCCTTCCTTGTGACTGTGTGTTTTCCCTGTAACTGCAGCCTAGCCTAGGATTCCTTGCCTTGGGGTGGAGCTTAGTCCCAGCTCGGGGGTGACCCACTGTTGAGCTTGATGAGCAGTGTGGTCTAAGGCTGGGAGGTTCATGGAAGGCCTACACCTAGTTGGTGGAAGTACCACCATTTAAAAATAAGTACCAGATGATGTTTAATTATTGTTCTGCATGTCTGTGTATTTATTTTATCATGTATTCTACTGTGCAAATGATTTAATGTGAAATCCATTGATTATTTATAATAGTAGTAATTCTTATGGTTAGTCTGAGTTTAATGTGATTAACCTATTTCGAATGCATGCCATATATATAATTAAGCATGAGATTTTTATTCCGCATAGTAATGTTTGTCGACCATGGGGTTGATGGTCGATAATGTTACAGTTTGGTATCAGAGCCTTACAACTACTGTAAGAAAGGGTGTTACAGTTTGGTATCAGAGCGTTACAACTACTGTAAGAAAGGGTGTTACAAAAGGTAAGGCAAGGCTAGGTAAGGTTAGACATTTAAATAAAATACATGGCATGGAAAAGCTAGGAAATACAAGGAAAGGAAAGGAAAGCCAATCCAACCTAAGGCAAGGAGAGGAAATTAATACATGGAAATCAAGAAAATTAAAGGCATGGAGAGAAAACAAATACAAGGTAAGAAAATACAAGGAATGTAAATGAAAGGTAAGGGAAGGAAAGGCTAGGAAATAAATGCAAGTCAAGGCAAGGAAAGGGTAGGAAAGAACTGAAAGTTAAGGTGAGGACAGGTAAGCATTGAAATGAAAGTAAACACATGGAAAGGCAAGGTAAAGTAAGGAAAGGAAACCCAAACAAGGACAAGGTAGGGAAAGGTAAGGAAAGGATAGGAAAGAAAGGAAAGCTAAGGTTTAGCAAGGAAATGCATGGAAATAAAAGGAAAGGTAAGGAAAGACAAGGAAAGGGAAAGAAAGGCCCATAAAACAAAGGCAATGCAAGGCATGGAAAGCCAAGTCATCGCAAGGAAAGGAAAAGAAAGGCTAGTAAAGAAAGGAAAGGAAAGGCTAGGCAAGGTAAGGTAAGGTAAGGCAAGGCTAGGCACGGCTAGGAAAGAAAAGGATAGACAAGAAAGGAAAGGAAAGGAAACACATGGAAAGACAAGGAAAATAAAGGAAAGGGAAGGCAAGGAAATGAAAGGAAATCCAAGACATGGTAGGGAATGGAAAGCCAAGGCAAGGAAAGTAAGGCATGTAAAAGAAGGGAAAGGAATGGTAAGACAAGACAAGGTAAGGAAAGACAATGAAAGGAAATGAAAGGTAAGGCAAGGTAAGGAAAGGAAAGGAAAGGAAAGGCTAGGAAAGAAAAGGAAAGGTAAGGCAAGGAAAGGAAACACATGACAAGGCAAGGCTAGGAAAGAAAGGCAAGGAAAGGTAGGGAATGGAAAGACAAAGCAAGGCAGGACAAGGGAAAAAATGGGAATGTAAGGAAAGGAAAATAAAGTATAGGCTAGGAAAGGTAAGGAAAGGGAAGGTAAGTGTAACGACCCCTCCGTTACGACATCAAATAAGTGAGTATAGTAGAGGATTTTTTTTTTTTTTTACATTAAGACAAGTACTACACGGTCTTAACATAATTCAATAATACACATTCTATTATCATAATCATCACAACATGGAAACACTCAAAATTTATCATCACATACAACCAATAGAATAATCTCATCCCTAGTGATAACAAGATGTCTACCCACCCAACTTACTTGTAAAGTTAGGACCTCCAAGATACAAAATCAATGCACAAGTACAGGATTCATACAATTGATTTTGACCATTTAATATCTCAAGACTGGTGATTATTCTGAAGAACAAGGAGATATCTAGTTCCCTTAACCACAATCATACTCAGAAAACTCATGACTAAATCAACAATAATACCCTTCATAAATTCTTTAAATACAGAGTATAATATACTACGATTTAATAATCATTAAGAAAATTTATCGTGTACTAAGAAAGAACATTTTATAACACTTATCAAGAAGAATAACAATAATTTCCACTTAAAATCCACTCATAAGTTTTCTAGACAAAAGGTACTACACTTTTCAAAATCCTATTGGAAAATAATCAATTTTGTTCAAGTTAAACTCACAATTTCATTTAATTCAAGACCCTAACACCAAGAGTCAACAACAAGTCTTAATTAGCAAAGATTGATTTGTGATTCCGAAATGACAATAAAATTCTAGTGTTCCAAAATAGTTTCAACACCCATAAATATTACGGTGAACAATGGGGTTAATCGATTTTCAACTAACACATAAAAATCGTAATGATTTCAACACGGATTAGAAAATTTTACAATGGATCAATCTTAAAAATTAAAAACAACACGATTTGCAGCGACCCAATTATACAGTGATTAATAATTTGAAGCACAGTGGTTGCGATTTGATTTGGCAGTGAATCCAATTTTTTTTCATTTTAGGAGCTGCAAATAGATTTGCCAGTGAATCAAATAAAGTTCTAATGACAAGAGCTACAAACAGATTTGGCATCGATTCAATATTTTTAATTATAGAAGCTGCAAATAGATTTGGCAACGAATCATTAATGTTCTAATGAAAGGAGCTACAAATAATTTTGCAGCGATTCAATATTTTTGAATTACAGGAGTTGCAAATAGATTTGGTAGCAAATCAATAATTTTCTAATGATAGGAGCTACAAATAGATTTGGTAGTGATTCAATATTCTTCAATTACAGGAGCTACACTATGATTTGGCAGTGAATCAAATAATTTCTAAATGACAGGAGCTACAATTAGATTTGGTAGGGGTTCAATATTTTTCAATTATAGGAGTTGCAATATGATTTGGCAGCAAATCAAATAATTTCTAAAGGACAAGAGATACAATTAGATTTGGCAGTGGTTCAATAATTTGTACTATGGATAAAACAATGAAGCAACTATCATCATGAAAATTCCCTTCACAATATTCAATGGAATATTACCAGGAACCCACCAACGCTGAACCAACATGCCAATTAATTAGGTAAGTATCACATGGATATCATTTCAGGATGGTCAATTTAAATTTCAACAACCTCAATTTCATTTCCAGAAATATAATATTAACATGCGGTGATCCTTTAACATTTCAATCTCCCATTGTAAAATTCAACCGCAAGGACTCTTCATAACTCTAATTCTATACTTACAACAATTTCTATAGTGAACCATGAGAAAATCATAATTGGGTTCTATAAATTCAATTGGCAACGATTGAGGAAAATTGATATTCCTGAGTTGCAATTAAGTTGGCATCTTTCAAGAGGCGCAAAAGAAAATTTGTTCCTAGACTCTAATGACTAAATAGAGAGACCAAGGAAATAAAAAAAATTCAGGATGGAATCAATTGAAACGGACCCACGAAATTCCGGTATCAGTAATTGTGATTTTGAATGGGTAGCAACCAAGTGTGGATCACGTTTTTTGGTAATTCCATACGTTACCATACAATCCTAACTTCATATTATCAAATATGACAGTGTCTACAAAAAAATTCGTTTAAGGAAGAAAAACGATTAAGTAGTTCAGGGTTTCATGATTTCAATTTATATGACTCCATAAAAGTAGTTCCAAATACAACTAAAACACAAGTATTTGGCAGATCTAACATTCTGGTCTTGCCTAAAATTTTGTAAAGACCCACACCAAATTTTAATGCCAACAACAATTAAATTGACACAGAACATCAATTTCTCTAAATGAGGGTCTGGTAATTGATACAGAAACAATCATAAAGAGTAATTAATTTGGACATGTAAATCTAAATGCAACATTCAATTAATTCTAAACACAAAGAAAACACATTAAATAAAATCTCAAGAATAAAAAATTCAGGTTGTAAAATGATTGACCACGCAATTAAACAATTCAGGACAAATTCACTTGGCAAAAATTTCAGCGAACAACCTCAACATCAAAGTCTATAAAAATTTGATAATAAAATAAATCGTGTGTTGGTTATTAATCTTTCTATATACTTATTAGGCTGACCTAGGTTCATATCTGATCAAGTTTCCAACAAAACCCTCTAAAACTATCGACCCTCTTGGTAAACCAGAAGGCACCACAACACACAGAATGTACTACGTAGTCTCACCTGAGATAGTTCTATGGATGAATGCAATGCTCAAGTGCTTACAGTCTAGGAAAAAGTGGGGATCTAGGATTATAATTGATCTTATTTAGGACTTGATATGATTATTCTCTCTATTATACCTAATATTCTTTCATTTGTTAATCATATGCATGCATTCTGTTATCACTAAAAGTCACCTTTAGATTGCATAAAAGGTAATCCCAATACCCATCAATTTATATAGTAAATGTAAATGAGTTTTAGGTGATCAAATGGAGATGACTCAATGATAATAATATTCTAACTTAGAAATCTAGACTAGCATGCATAAGCAATTGAGGTCTAGAATCAACATCAGTCAATAAGTTGGAGTAAGGGTTAATAGAGGGGAGACTTTGGTGAGGAGAGTGTAGAGTTATGTTGCAGACATCAGGTCTTCTAGCAGCCTAAGGAGGAAAAAATTAAACACAAGATCCTCTTGGATTAAAATTTCAAGGAAACTGAAAGAAATCATAACAACATTATAATCAAACATTCATCATAATACAGTCACAACAATCCATGTGAATCAATTAATCATGAACTCTCTCAGTATCAAAGGCAAATAAGATGGAGCAAGAAAGTTGAGTTAGATTAACCAATATGTCTCAAAAACAAATACATAACCATAGAACCAGTGTTCTTCACCAAAATATTACAATAGCAGGGAACCTAACTCAACCATTCAACCTTAACAAAATATCAAAACTGCCTATATAGACTAAAAACCGTTGCAACTACCAGGAGCATGATCGGGCCCCTGCATTCAAAGTTTCCAGTCGACACCCACTCTATCAGAATATGTAGGCCTTCTCATGTCAGATGCGAGATAGGCACAATTATGCATTTTACAGGAAAATCCATCCAGGAGGAAGCTTCGGGTGGATAGTCTGCCTTCATGGATTCTCTCTGTAACACTTTCCATTTATGGGGTGAGACGAGGTCTCAACTGTTGCCCCTATCTTCAATAACTTCCTTCATTGGGATTAGGATGAGGCCTGATAGCCATGGATGTTTCTAGGTGTTGCCCCATGACTTCTTCAAGTCAATACTAATGCCTTGAGGCTCTACAAATCTTCCCCTATTACCAATACTGGCGTTGTAGGTGCTAAGCTCCTTTATGGACCCGTCCTTCATTGATATGACCTCTAGATGTGACTGAACGCTTACCCAAAAGGTTCCTTGTGACTTCGCATCTCAGGTGCTTCGATGTGAGCCGCTCCCAACTCTCCCAATTTCCGAACTCATGAATTGTAGCCTAGTGAGCGCTATCTCCTCTCCTTAACCTTCAAAAATGTGACCCCGCTATGACTTGGGCCCAACTTCTGAGTGCTTTGTGCTTTCGTGCTTCGAATTGTCGGAAGATTTCTTGTATCCCTTCTTCTGAAACCCGAACCTACACTCGCATCAAATCAATGGCCCACGATTCCCCATGATCTAGCGGTCCAGATCTCCCCTTCATGTATCGAGACTTCGCGTCTCAGGAAGTTGAAAGGCTACTAACCTCCCTTTACCCTATTTCTGATTCTGTGCTCACCTCAGATTGATGGTCCAAGGCTTTCCTTGATCCAATGGCTCAGATAAACTCGCAATTTCTCACTTCACGAGTCCTCACGACTCTTCCCTTTGAATTTTCCACTATGCGAGTCAGCGAAATGTTGATCTCTCATCATGTTCCCTATCTTAACAGACGATCAAGATTGTTGCGACTTCTGACACTTTGGGTATTCTCCTCCTGGATTTTCTTCAAAGGTTTCTTCCTTGGAATCCTGTGGATCTCTTCCATGTACCCTTCCCAACACGAACGGCTAGGATTGATCTCGTGACTTTGGACCTCTATCTGACGTTAAACTTCGTGAAAATTTAAGATCTCGATCGCATGAGGGCTATAAATATGAACATTGAATGGAATCTCCTCCACTAAAAACTGAACTTGCTCACTCGCTTGATTTGATTCCATATTAGACCGCTCTAAGTGTTGTGCTTTGCGCTCATGGATGCAACCTGCAGCCCTTGACAACTTTATGTGATAACTTTTGACCAAGGGGTAGAAAACATACCTTTTGACTAGATTTTGAGGGTGTTTGAGTTGTTGAGACCTCAATCATTTTCATTCTTCCTGTGGAAATCATGGGCAGAATGCCACATTATTTACACCACAATGCTCCTGAGGGTAAACCTTAATTATTGTTTGATTCCTATGAAGTAGTATGCAAATTCATCTGTTAACATATAGGCTCCATGGGGGATAGAGACCTCCCTGTGAAGCTGTAAGAACTCCTTTTGCAGTTTTAGTGCCTTAGTGTTGGGTTGTGGAGTCACTTTGTAAAAACCAAAAACAAAATAAAAATGATATTTACAATGACCTGGGAAGCCACTCATGGCTTAAGTAAAGAAATTCTTCAGAAAATGCCCATTTCCAGGGCTACCAAAAACTTCAGCATCCTCCAAATCCTGCAACTTGTAAGTGTTATTTGAAAAAACCTCAGAAATTTTGAAGGGGTCGATCCATAATGCCTCAAATTTACCATGCTTACCTTTATCTTGTTTAGGTGCATCCCACTTGAGTACTAGATCTCCCAGCTGGAAATCCTTTTTTTTTACCTTCTTGTCAAAGGTCTGCTTGATTTTCTATTAATGGTCATGTTCTTTGTCCAGTAGTTGCTCCCTAGTCTGTTGCGCTTATACTAGCTGATGTATTATTCTAATCATATCATCTGTTTCTCCCTAGTAGTCTTGGAAGAATGTTTCCACAGGCAAGGCGAGATGAGAAGGAAATATGGCCTCAAATCCATACACGAGCTATAAAGGAGAGACACCAAGATATCTCTTTGTTGTCACTCGTTTAGCCCATAGAGAAAATTTAATCTTTGAATCCCATGATTTCTTATTGTCCTCTAATAGTCTTTTAATGATCTTAATAAGGCTCTTGTTAGAGGACTCTGCCATTCCATTCCCTTGGGGGTATTAAGGAGTAGACTGAATCAATGTGATTCCAAACTTTTCACAAAACTTAATCAGTGATTCAGCCTTGAAATATGCAACATTATCCATGACAATTCTGTTTGGACAACCAAATATTGCCATAATATCCTCAAGAAAATTGATGATTACTTTGTGGGAAGAATTTCTTGTGGGGATGGCCTCTATCCACTTGGTAAAGTAGTCTATGGTAGTCAAGATCCACCTATGTTGACCACTTGAAGAAGGATGAATTTCTCCAATAAAATCTAGGCCCCACTACTGAAAGGGCCCTGAATATACCACAGGTTTTAGTGGAAGAGACTTGAGTTGTTGTTGAAAGGGCCCTGAAGATACCACATGCTTAGAATTTGTTGAAGAAACACCTTCAATGAATTTATATTGGGAACAACCTTGATGTGCTTGTTTCTTCATGCAATTCTAAGCCATGACCAAATTTTCTTTGAGAGTACAGTGAATGACCACTCAAAGTGTAAGATTGTTATCAACCTCCTGAACCTTGAAGACTCTTGGTATGTATGAGAGAAATGACAATGGATTTTTCCCATAGAATTCTTCAAAAGGAGTCATGCGAGTGATAGTATGGTAAGATGTGTTGTACCAAAATTTAGCTAAGGTTAACCACTAAGCCCACTCATTTTTTTTGTCGGATGAAAAATACCGAAAATATGTTTCCAAACATTTCTTGATAGCTTCAATTTTTCCATGAGTCTGGGGAGGATAGGCGGTGCTGAGATGCAATTGGGTTCCCTGGAGCCTGAACAATTATTTCCAAAAATTGCTGGTGAAAGTTGGATCTTCGTCACATACAATAGAATGAGACATTCCATGAAGTTTGAATATATTATCCATAGAAATTTGATCCATTGTGGATGCAGTGAATGGGTGTTGAAGAGCACATAAATAAGCATATTTGGAAAGACGATCTACTATCATCACGATGACCAACTTATTTCCTGATTTAGTCAAGCCAATAATGAAATGCATAGAAATATCCCTCCAAATAGGAGGGGGAATCGGGAGTGGTTGGAGTGTTTCTGGAGCTTTGATGATCCATATGGATGTCAGTGGCCTCCCTCCTATTACAACTGGTTCATTTTGGTAGTTTTTCCCTAGTTTTTGGGTCCCCGACTTTCGAGGTTGTTTTTAGGCCCTAAACAAAATTTTTAGGTCTTTCCATAGTTATACTATATACAAAGTCAAATTATGATGACAACATGTACAGTCCTTGGATAGACCTTTCCAATGGGCTATCGTGCACCTAAAATGAAGATCGTATGCAAATGTTACGACCTCAAGAAGTTGATGTAATAACTTACCCCAACGGGACCCACATGACTTTTGGCGCTTCATCTCCTAGGGTTAGGATTTTGGATGTATAGGGTTTTGGCATTCATGTTTATTGTAAAAAGGCCTTTAGAGCTTCATTGTAATCATCTTCTTGCGAATGAGCCCAATTGTCACATCTCCTCTTAGAGATAATCGGACACCATTCCAGTAAGCTTGTTTTCCACTGCATTTTATAGTTTCAACCTATTTTCTTATTGAATAGAAGCCACTTTTACTATATCTCTGTTATTATGTGTTAAGCATAATAATAATCTATATTAATTTCATTCTGCTCATAAAATATGGATTAGTGGTATCAGAGCAGTCTGCTCCTTGTCGTTCTTAGTGCATGTCCCCGACGAGGTCAAGGTACAAAGAATTGGGTCTCGAGCTTGTTTCTCTTGAGGATAAAATATCTCACACTCCCAAGAAACCTCTCATGGTGGGAGAAAATAAAGATGGCGGGACATGAGATCCTTTCAAAATGTTGCTTGAGGAAGCCCTCATGGAATAGAGGAACGAGATGATGGATAGTTTTGTGCAAATCCTTCGACACATACCACCAGGTGACACATCTTCCTAGAGCATAGGTGTCACCCCCTTGAAGGTAAAACTCAACTTTGATATTCCTATATTTTACGGTCAGATAAACACAGATGTTGTAGACAAATGGTTGAACCTACTAGAAGGCTATTTTTTGTCCATAACTTTTTGAATAGGGAAAATATTACTTTTTCACTCCTTAAAGTCGTTACCCATGTCAAATATTGGTGGTAAAATTTCTGTGAGAAAAAGGAAACAGAGGAACCCTCATTGTTTAAAGTCACGGTCACCTGGGAGTCCTTAAGGGATTCTCTTAAGGAACAATACTACCTTGTCCAAAGTTATGACGACGTGTATATAAAATGGACCACACTTTGACATGAAAGAGACTAAGCAATACCAGAGTTCACAAATATATTCCATACCTTGCACACCAAGTTGGGTATCAAATATTTTGAACAACATCTCATGCTCAAGTATAACGATGGTATACATAGATACATCCATGCCGAAATGGAGTTTCTGGACATCTCATCCTTGGGCATGACCTATCGATATGTCGTCAAAATCGAGTAGAAGGTTAAATAAAAGACACGACAATTTGGGAATGGGAACCCCTCACAAAAAAAGAATGGAAAGGTCGAACCCAACCTGAAGAACAAAGAACAAAGTAAATATGGACAACCTCAAGACAACCAGTCCAAGCCGCAAGCAATGAATGAAACTGGAAAGATGAAGAAAGGTATCCGGAAGTGGTGCGACTTCCATAATATCGCCTGGCATAACACTACTAATTGTCACTCAAATAAGTCACCGGTGGCTGAGGTGAAAGCCTCTGAATCAGATGCAGGTTCCAAATCTGAGTGAGAACTAGAAATTGGGAGACAGATCATTGATGTGGAACCCAGTGCCACCATTGCTACCACAAAGCTCTGGCCCAGTGAATGAGACAAGCTAGATGAAGGAGAGCACCTTTTTCATTCGCAGATGTGGGTGAAAGGAACCCCGCTACACTTCATCATCAATAGTAATAGATAGAAGAACCTCATCTCAGTAGAGGTATTCAAGAGGATAGCCCTGCTGACAACGCCACATCCACATCCCCACAATATTGGATGGCTCCTCCAAGGAAGTGATCTCTGCATCATCCCTTCAAAGATGAGTTATTGTGTGATGTTGCTCTCAAAGTTTTTAATGTTATTTTGGGCCAACCTTATTTATGGAAACTTCATGTTGTATATGAGTCTATGCATCGCATTGTTATTATTACCGTGGATAGAAAATTTTATAGGATACGTGAAGCAGTCACACCTAGTGTTATTTCCTTGATCTCTGCCAAGCAATGCACGAAGGTCATCTCTCAGATCGGGAAGTTTTTCTTCTTCATGATTCACTCTCAGAGTAAGAAAAAGATCGTAGATACATCCAGGGCCTCTGTGACCAACCTCTCCACACAGTATAAGCAAGTGGATAAGGTTGTGGAAGAATACTCAGGTATCTTCTCCTCACCTACCGGGGTACCTCTGCACTGTCATGTCAAGCATCCCATCGATCTGACCTCTATCACACCACTACCCAATGGGACAGTATACTTCCTCTCTCTGTTAGAGAATGAGGAGATCAAGTAGTAGATCCAAGATGTTCTCCACAAGGGTCACATCCATCCCAACTCATCTCCTTGTGGGATCCCAATCATGCTGGTGCAGAAGAAAGATGAGAATTGACGACTCTGCATTGATTATCAGGCCCTGAATAAAATCACATTCTGGAACCAATATTTGAGACACTATCATATTTTCTCTGTAAATACCCTAATTACGAGAAATAAATGAACTCCATTGTGAAAGCCTACCTCCAGAGGACACATTACATTCTTGGGAAGGAAAAATTCATCCACACTGATCGTAACCCACTATAGTTTATGCATACACAAGGAAAATTGCAGAATGACCTCCATCAGAAGTGGTCCACATACTTGTAGTAGTTCCACCTCAACATCAAGTATAAAAAAAGAAGTACCAATTGATTCATTGATTTCCTCAACTAACCTCCAGTCGTGGCACTCACCACGGTGCTAGACTCTTGCGACCATGAGACCTGCAGATGGCCCCACCTCTATGAGACAGGCCCTAACTTCACCACCACCTACCAAATGTTGGGCAAAAACTCATTTGTCGCTAATTTCCATCTTCAGGACCGGTTGTTGTGCCCTATAGGCTATCTCTGTGTTTCATCAAGCAAGTGAGCAAAGATGATTTGGGAAGCCCACTATAGTTGAGTGGGACAACACTTCGTCGTCGAAGAGATAATGTCAATTCTCCATAAACATTTCTACTGGCTGAAACTTCGACAGGATGTCGACAAGTATATCAGTTCTTGCACTTCCTGCACTATTTCCAAACTGACCACTAAGAAACATGGCATGTACATCCCTATTCCTATTCCTAACATTCCATGGGAATCCATCGCAATGGACTACATGCTGGGCCTTCTATCCACCAAGAGGGGAAATGACTGTGTTTTTGTGGTTATTGATCAATTTTCCAAGATGGCGATTATGGTCGCCTATAAGAAGAGAATCACAGTAGAAGCCACTGCCAAGATCTTCTTTGAATGACTATGGCTGGATTTTGGAATCCCAAAAACCATTGTCTCAGATCAGGACAGTTGGTTCCTCAAAAAATTTTGGTCGAACCTCTAGTCACTGCTAGATAGCGTAATCACCAAATCTACTCCCTTCCACCCCCAAACAGATGGCCAAACTGAGGTTGTTAATCTGATGATCGTGCATATCCTGCACATTTACAATTCCAATCGCCCCTACAAATGGGATGAGATTTTACCATATGCTCAACATAGCTACGACCAAGACCTACATAGATCAACCAGTCACAATCCCTTTCAGGTATTGTTGGGATTCCAACCATTTTGTTCGATGGATGTTGCACTACCCCTTGCGGCCACCTCAACCGACTTGTCCTCTGATCCAACTGAAGCTGAAAAATCCACACAGTTCATTGATAGGATCCAACACATCCACCAACGGGTCCATGATATTTACAGAATTCCCATTCCAAGTACAATTAGTGCCATGATAAACACCCGGTGCCACATAAGTTTCAGGAGGGAGACCAAGTTTGGTTTCACTTGCAGAAAGAACACCTTACAGGGCACCATCAGAATATTTTCCCACTCCATTATGGACCTTACACCATCACCAAGGCTATGGGTGAGAATTCTTTTGAGCTCAACATTCCCCCTTTCCTTTTCCTACACCCAATGTTCAACGTGGCTCTCCTTCGGTCATATTTCCCACCATTATTGGACACCTGAGAGATAGCAGAACAATTGAAACCAATAGAGCTCAAACCTGAATGCATGAAAAAACAATCCAATGACCATATTGTGGACACACAGGTCAAGGTAAATTGACAACAAAGGATCCAACTTTATCGAGTTGTCAAAGCAGGGCAACTCCTGCACTAAGGCAAGTGGCTCACCCAGGGTGAAATTCAACAGAAATTTCCTCATCTGATGGGGGAACTCAAAAAAATGGATACCATTTCTTCCTAATGGGTGAGGATTGATCCATATGGATTTTAGTGGCCTCCCACCTATTCCAAATAGTTCATTTCGACATTTTTCCAATTTGGCAGTTTTTTCCTAGTTTTTGGTCTCGAACTTCCGACGTTGTTTTGAGGTCCTAAACAACGTTTTTAGGGATCGCCACAGTCAAACAATATTCATAGCTAGAGTCTAAGGGAAACATGTGTATTCCTCATATAGACCTTTCCAATGGGCTATCGTGCGCCTAAAACGAAGATCATATGCAAAAGTTATGACCCGAGAAAGTTGATGTACTAACTTACCCCAATGGGGCCAACATGACTTTTGGTGCTTCATCTCCTAGGCTTATTTTTTTGGATGTCTAGGGTTTTGACATTCATGTTTATTGTAAAAAGTCCTTCAAAGCCTCATTTTAATCATATTCTTGCAAATGAGCGCAACTGTCACATCTCTTCTCATAGATAAGCCATCACCATTCCATCAAACTTGTTTTCCGCTGCATTTTATAGTTTCAACATATTTCCTTATTGAATAGAATCCATTTTTATTGTATATCTATTATTTTTGTTAAGAATAATAATGATCTATATTCATTTCATTATTCTGATAAAATATGGATCATTTGGCTATTTTCCCTTATTGCATTGACATGTATCACATTCATCCACAAAGGTGCAGATTTCCTATTTCATATTTTTGTAGAAAAAAAGAATGTTTGACTAATTTATAGGTTTTGGTAAACTATCGATGACTAGTTGTGGGTGAAGCATCCAACTCAGAAATCCCCATGGATTTAAGGTTCAACTATTTTCTTAAATACAAGTGAGTTTTATAGTGAAGCTCTTCATTGTCCCAAGGGTACCCTAGAAAAGCGTGAGGATCCTGTTGCAATTTTTGGATAAAGTTAGAAAGTGTGGGGTCTTGCAACAATTCCTAGAAAATGGCTTGAATACATTCTGCTATAATGAGTGAGAGGGAAAAGAGGGACCCTTCTTCTTCATATTTCCTCGAAAGAGAATCAACAAGCACATTTTATTTTCCCTTCTTGTAGATGATCTCATAATCATATCCAAATACCTTGGTCACCCATTTTTGTTGCTCCGGGGATGAATTGTTTGTTCCAAAAATACTTGAGGCTACAATGATCAATTTTAATTTGGAATCGTTTCCACAATATATAAGCATGCCAGAGATCCACTCCACTGCATGAAAAATAACCAACATTTCCTTTTCATAGGTTGATTGGACCAAATTTCATGTTGATAGTTTTTTTCTACTAAAAGCAAAGGTCTACCATCTTGCTTGAGGACTACCCCAATTCCTTTCCCTGACGCATCACATTGCAAGACAAAATTATTTTTGAAGTCTGTTAGTGTGAGGACGATATTTTTGCACATAGAATCTTCCAAGCATTGGAAGGATTTATCGGTTGTTGGAGCCTAATTTAAAGAATTATTTTTAAGAAGAGCGGTGAGAGGAGTGACGATTTTTCCAAAATTATAAACAAAATTGTGATAATAGCACGTTAAAACCAGGAAACCACACAAGATTTTAAGAGTTCAATGGTGGGGCCAATCCTTCATAATGTAAATTTTCTTAGGATCCCCCCATAGACCATCATTTACTACAATATGACGCAAGTACTCAACTTCAAAAGCTCCAAAATAGCATTTAGAGTGTTTAACAAAATGTTTGTATTGAGAAAGTAGATGGAGAACTTGATCAACATGGGTGAGATGGACCTGCCAAGTTTTAATATAAATGAGAATATCATCATTGAAAACTAAGACAGATTGAGGGAGAAAGGGACAAAATACATGATTCATGAGACTTTGAAAATTCAAGGGAGCATGAGACATGACTGCTGTGTTTTTTTGACTCGTATAAGGTATTTAACGAATTCTACATCAAATCATCAATTTGATTGTTGGGAGGTGAGTGAGGAATCATTATCCTCACCCAAATCCCAATGAATATCATTGACTCATCTTAAACAACGTATCAAATAGACATTGATTTCACTCCTTACTTATCTTTCTCCCACAAACCACAAAACAAAGGACCTAGTTTGGTACACTCACCCATGGTACTGCAACAATAAGAAATGATATGGTATAATGATCATTTTTTAAATAGGTTGCAGGTTGGATTTTATCCATCGCACCCGCATATATCAACTCAACTTGTCCTTAAATTTGATAATTACCTAAGGAAACTTCATATTTGACATTGTGTCAACCACCATTGAGAAGAAAGGTTTTCATCGCGTTAGTGTCATAGGTCCAAACCCATGGTCGGAGGAATAGGTTTCATAAGCACCCTTATCAGTATCACTATTTACATTTTTCAGATTACCTTGAACTTTTTCATTTTATCATGACGTGGGATAAATGATATTTATACAATTTCCCTTACTTGGTAGAAATTGATTTCAACGTATTTTTTGAAGTTAGAGTTTTATTTTGTTGCTGAGAATTTCGATCTGCCTTGAATTTTGGTACATTTTAAGATAATCTAAATTATATATATAATAATTTATTAGAAAAACTATTTTCATAAATATTTTTAAATACACAATTTCTATGATGTAATAATGTAAGGTACTAGATATGTTATAATATGCACAAAAAAATTTATTGAAGCGAAACACAAAAATATAGATATTTTTTACTATTTTTCCCTTATTGCATTGACATGTATCACACTCATCCACAAAGGTGCAGATTTCCTATTTCATATTGTCGTAGAAAAAAAAATGTTTGAAACATTTATAGGTTTTGGTAAACCATCGATGACCAACTGTGGGTGAAGCATGCAACTCAGAAATCCCCATGGATTTAAGGTTCGATCATTTTACTAAATACAAGCGAGATTTATATTGAAGCTCTTCATTGTCCCAAGAGTACCGTAGACAAGCATGAGGAACATGTTGCAATTTTTGGATCAATTCAAAAAGTGTGGGGTCTTGCAACCATTCCTAGAAAATGTCTAGAATCCATTTTTCTACAATGAGTGAGAGGGAAAAAAGGGAACCTTCTTCTTCATATTTCCTTGAAAGAGCATCAACAACCACATTTTTTTTTCCCTTCTTGTAGATGATCTCATAATCATATCCAAATAGCTTGGTCACCCATTTTTTTCCCTAGGGATGAAATTGTTTTTTCCAGAAAATACTTGAGGCTACAATGATAAATTTTAATTTGGAAGCATTTCTACAATAGATAAGGACACTAGAGATCCAATGCATGGAAAATAACCAACATTTCCTTTTCATAGGTTAATTGTCCCAAATTTCACTTTGATAGTTATTTTCTAGTGAAATCCAAAGGTCTACCATGTTGCTTGAGGATTGCTCCAATTCATTTCCATGATGCATCACATTGCAAGACCAAATTCTTGTTGAATTCTGGTAGTGTGAGGACATGAGTTGTGCATATAAAATATTCCAAGGCTTGGAAGGATTGATCGACAGTTTGAGTTCAATTTAAAGCATTATTTTTAAGGAGAGAAATGAGAGGAGTGACATTTTTTCCATATTTCTAAACAAATTTGTGATAATAACGTGTTAAATCTAGGAAACCACACAAGATTTTAACAGTTCTAGGGTGAATCCAATACAATTTTCTTAGGATCCACCCATACCCCATCCTTTCCTATAATATGACCCAGGTATTCAACTTGAGAAGCTCCAAAAACATATTTAGAGTTTTTGACAAAAGGTTGGTGATGAGAAATTTGATGGAGAACATGGTCCACATGGGGGATATGGGCTTTCCAAGTTTTACTGTCAATGAGAATATCATCAATGAAACTAAGAAAACTTTAGGGAGGAAGGGACAAAAGAAATGATTCATGAGACTTTGAAAATTCAAGGGAGCATTACACATGCCAAAGGGAATGACCAAGAACTCATAGTGGCCCTCATGAGTTAGAAATGCAGTCTTGGGAATGTATTCTTCCTTTGTTTGTATCTAGTAGTATCCAGAACGAAGATCAAGTTTGGTAAAATACTGAGCACCACTCAATTCATCCAAAAGTTCATCAATGACATGGATAAAAAATTTGTTCTTGATTTTGATTTGTTTGAGGTAAAAAAGATTAGGACACATGTGCCAAGTTCCTTCTTTATTGAGTACCACAATGACTGGAGAAGAATAGGGGGCCCTCATACTCAGACAGATAACACCTTCTTCAAGAAATTCTTGGAGAATTTTCTCAATTTAATTTTTCTAGGAAAATGGATGATGGTAAAGGAGAATATTGGGATGAATACTATAGGGTACTAGATGAATGGAATGATCATGGATGATGAAGGAAGGGGGAAGGACATGGGTGGTGTTAAAAATACCTCGATGTTGGGATATTATCGATTGGAGGTAAACATGCACAGAGGATGTTGCAATGGCTTGAATGGAATGTATTTTTGAAATAATACTAGAATGACATTTTTTGAGTTGATTTTCCATTCGGTGGGAGATGATGATCTCAGGTGAGATTGTTGTGATGCATTAGAACTTATAATGGTGTCCCACATGTTGGAATTGCATGATGAGGTCCTCAAAATCCATGATAATGGGGTCAATAGTGCATAACCATTCAACACCGAGAACAATGTCACAACCACACATGTCTATAGAAAGCATATGATATTTCGGGTGGTACTGACCAATTTGGAGGAACACATTTACACAACTTCCCCCACATATGGAGGAAATCATGACATGACAATTGTTAATGGAGTGGATATAGAAATTGACTACTTGGGAAATGAGGCAATGAATAAAATTATGGGTGATCCCACTATCATATACAATGATGACTTTCCTATGTTTAATGTATCCAATTAACTTGAGAGTATGGGGATTAGAGAAGCCATTGAGGGAATTTAGTGAAATTATCAATTCAAATTCGGGAGGGTTAGAAAGTGGAGTAATATAATTGGTTTGAGGTATCTCTTCAATAAGGGAAACATCAACATCCGCATTAGAAACATCTACAGAAATAACTATAAAAAGATTATTTTCTTTGCACTTATGCCTTGGAAAATATTTATCATCACAATTATAGAAAAGGCCCTTGAGTTGTCATTTATCCATTTGTTCCCTAGTTAATTTATGGATCTTGAGAGGAGTAGAAGGATGCATGGGATTGGGGTTGTGGGTGATAATTAAAGGAGGGTTTTCTATTTTTGGCTGAGAGAAACGTTTTTTCTTCTTTGTCACATTAGTAGCTTCCAACTAAGTTTGTGGGTGAGCCACAAGGACCTGGGCACAAATTTCATCCTTTAGGCCACTCATAAAGCATTCCCTTAAGAAGGCATCTCACATGTCATCCATTCTTAAAGAGAAGTTCTCAAAGGTGGTTATAAAGTATTTCATTGTGTTATATTGTTTCATCTTGGTCAAATGACCTAAATGGTGGGTGTTTATGTCAAAGTGTTCATAAATCTCTGCAACAAACTATGTTCAAGAAAATATCCCCGACGTGCATTTTTATGCCATTAAGACCATTTCTAGTGTTCAAGATCCAGATAGAGAACGAAAATGAAGTTTGGCCAACTCATTAGTAATGTCATGCAAACAAAAGCAATGTTCCATATGAGTGACCCATCCTGTGGGGTTCAAACCATGAAATTTGTTGACCTCAACTCTAGGAAGACGAGGATCACGATGAAGGGATTTGGAGTGAAAGGTCATAGTATGGGTGGATTAAACACCTTCTAAGTGGGAAGTTTGTTCAAAGGAGGGATTTCCCTACGATGGGTTCAACACTTGGTTAGTGTGTATTGGATTTTATCAAATCGACCATTAAGGAGGGACCACAGGCATGATTTATACCCATTTGCACAAACCATGCCTCATTTTTTTCATTTAATTGAGAAAATAGAGAGGACCAGAGCACCAAGCAAAGACAATATCTTTCCACCATTTTGAACGCAAGCCAAGTATGCTTTTTAATGTTCCCCAAAATTACCAAATTAAAAAAAAAAATTAGGGACATTAAATATCCTTTCTCTTTGAACAATTTATTTCGAAAGACATAAAGTTATTTTAAGTAGGTAGTTCTCGAAATTATTGAATTTCATAAGTTCATGTGAACCACATCATTGATACAACCAAATGCCATTATACAAGATTTTATTGCTAAGTTATTCCATACTGCATCGTAATCACATACATAAAGGTTAAGGGATAGCTTCGCTATACCCTAGTCTCTCAGTTACTAACCTTTCTATTTGCTAATATACATATAAAGGTTTATCGTTCACATTAGTAAACTCCACTAGAATCACAATCATCTCCATGCATAAAACTTAACATTATATTTGTTAAAGCCTACTAGCATTGCAACCCTCTTCATGCATAGCATTAACACTTATACTATTAACACCCCACTAGAATTATACCCATCTCTAACAATAACATTAATGTTTTGTTTTATTATAACCTACTAGAAATACAACCATTCCTAGGCATAAACGTTACTTATATCATATAGGATCTATACGAATTTAGGTTCCAACAATGCATACACATTTATCGAAATATTGTAGGCCTTAATTTAATGGTGGCTTTATGTTTTTTTTTAATATTCTAAGTAACAGACTTTGTGAAAAGGTTTGTGGTTAAACATTCAACCACTAATAACACAATATTGAATATAGTTGATGGTTAGGCATCGTTAAGGAACCCAAGGATAATAGTTATCCCTCCCAAATTCATTAACACTAACGAACCAGATGGTGAGACCTTAATTAAATGATAGATTGGGCATGACAATTGGGTATAGTTGTGACCTAATTGGGTTGTCCTCACCTTGCAATAACTTGATATGAAGTCAAAAGAGGGACTTGTCAGACACCAAATTAAAACATTTGTCTAGTCTATTAATGGCTACATGTAAGTGTACCTCATGGGGGCTGTCGCTTGACCACCATGTCCAGTGCAAAACATGCCACCTTCCTCCTGTCACATGGAAAGGTACATTATTCATAACTATCTCTATTACTCAGCTCATAGAAGGGTTTCTAGGGTTATTGTTTCATTCTCCTTTGGCTCTATGCCTTTTGTGATATTCAACTCGGAGAACATCACCTGAATATTGTAGTTGGGATCGGATTGGGCAGGAAGAAATGGATAGGGGAAACGACCGGTTGGATGCTACCCTGTGCAAGGTAAGACAATATTTATCATTTTATTTTTGAGTTCTTTGTGATTCATAGAGCACACCCGCCCTCATCTATTTCTCCTTTCTTTACTGGTTCTGACTTTCTTGGTTCTGCATTAGAGTCTTAAAGGTTTTTTGAGCATCCTTTAATTCTTGGGGTTTGTCATTTCTCCAATTTATTCTCGGTATTGGGTTTCAATCCTTAAACCCTACAACGAATATTTTCACCTCTACGAAAACTTCGTAGGAAGATTTGGTCTTTGTTAAAAACCCAATAGGGATCGGAAAGCCGACAGTGTGAGAGTTTAGTTTCTAAAAGTATTAGTCGAACTTATTGTAATTTCCATGTCTTGTACTATGTGATTACCATTTGGTTCTACTCGGTAGAGGTTATGTTCCTAGCTTGAATCTTTCTGTGACTCTAAATATTTTGTACTTTCCTGTCTAGGTTTTTCTACTCGAAAATCATCCTCTGTATTAAGGAAGTGATTTCATTCTATTTGAAAAGTGTATTTCTTACAATATGAATGTTACGATTTTCATTCTTTTGAGTGTTTACAAAAGTGGTTTTCGTAGGTAAACATAGTTCTGCAACTTTGTCCAAATTCTGAACTATTGATTTGTGATTATGAGAATATACATTTGGGATCTCATTATGATTCAAATCAATTTGTGGATGCATTAATATTATTGTTTTATTAAGGGAAGAGTTTTATGGGTTTGTAAAGAATTACTGGGAAAAATAATTACACCCTCAAATCATACGATGTATAGTCGCAAACCCTTCCTGGGATTGTTGTGAGGCTTCTTCGTTACTATTTCAAATTTATGTAACTGGATTCGTTACTCTAAGTCTAAATACATTACTCATACATTGTGTAGGGACTGTAATAGCCATACGATGCCACTATGTGTAAATAATTCAGATTCCAAACTTAATTCAAGTAATTACTTATAAGTTCTCAGTTTTTGTACTTCTGTATTTGAAAACTTGTCTATTACATTTCCTTCAGTGTAAATGGAATATCAAAAGTATTATAAAAAGGGTGATAAACGCCTCTGTGTGACAGGCATGGTACTATGTGATTTATTCGGGTTACCAAAAGTATTAAATTTTTAGTACTATTTCTTGCTTATTTACATTCCAGAATATTTGGTTAAGATTTTCAGTTAACGAACTAATGATGGGACCCATTACTTACTTGTGAGGGTACCCATGAGACTTTTTTGGGTCCACTCCTCCCCTTCGATCCTATGGACAGTTTTCTTAATGATGCCAATGGGAAAAAACACCCGCGCCAAATCTCAAGCTAAGTAATATCCACGCATTGAATATTCAATCTTCAATTTCGTTAAATTTTTTCTTAACATTGTTTACAAAGTTTTGATTTATATTCAATACTTAAATTCATTGATTCTTTGTCACACTTGGTTACTAATTCTCATTTACCCCTTTGCAGGTCTTAATCATTCTGAGAAAAAGGGTCCATGAGATCTCCTTACTCGAAATGTATTCGAGTTCCAAAATCTCATCGTTTTGAATTAAATTTCTGAGGTTTTGTTTATTTAATGATACAAGATTCCACCCTAGGGTACTCTATTGTGTTCAGCTTTGGACCAAGGTTCCATATATAATCTGGTTACTTGTATTTTAATTCCTTCATGGAATGAACAAATTTGAACAGGGAAGAAAACCCTGAAATGAATATGATTTCTAATTTAAACAGTTATGATAGTGTGTATTATATATACTGAAAGTTTACTTTTGGGTTTGTTGTAATATAAAAAGTAATGTATTTTTCTATGTCTTTGATATAGACTGCTTAATGGAAAATACTTGAATTCTCTTGTAACTCAAGAAGTCGATACAACTCCTTCTGTGTGTGAATACATTAGATATTTTTATACATCTTTGTGTAACTAAATATGCAACAATATATATATATATATATATATATATATATATATCTTATCTTTGTTTTCCAAAATTTTGTTTGGATTTTACAACAGGCCAATATTCCTTAAGTTAAATGCCTATATATATATATATATATATATATATATATATATATATATATATATATATAAGCATACATGGTAATGGTTGAAATTTCCAAGGTATAATTCTATTTCACTTAGCTTGACTGCATATCCTAGGTATACATGTATCTTTACATAACTCAACTTCATGAACAGATAGCACACACAATAGATTTCGTACTTTATTCAATGAATAAAATCAAACTATAAAGGCTTATTCTACAATTCATTTTATTCTACCAGTTATTAATCAATAAACAATTCAACAAGAAAATAAGTAGATGTACATATCTAAACAAATGGCTGGGACATCAAATGGAAAAACCAAGTTCCGGCCAACCATAGAAAAGAACAACCAAACTACTTGCTTCGTTCACCCACTAGCCTGACCATGAATCCATAAGGGTGAACTCCAATGCTCCTCTTTCGCTATAGTCCTCTTTCAGATCAGATAATTCCCCTTGCCTCAAACTTAGAACAATTCTCATAACATCAAGTGATATCCTTTCCCCAACATATTAAGCAATGTCGTGCCTCCTCCCATACGTTGTATATGCAAAAGCATCTAGTACCTGACTCTTTTCCCCCTTGGGAATTCTTGCATATTTACAAATCCCTCATTTTTAGGGGTTGACAATGGCCAAATTCCTTATTTTCGACTTGTAAAATTCAACCCCGAGGTAGTTCAATCCTGTTCCCCACTCATGATGTCATGGTCAGCTGATTTTAACCTGGTTGTTCCATTTGTCCTTCAACAATTAATATAAAAACTATTTGTCTCTTACAAGTGTCATAGTCAAAGAGTTGGTTGGGAAAATCAAATATTTTCCCAACAGTCACAATAAATAATTACAATTAATCAAATTCCAAATTCGAAATTGCCATAAATGAAAATAATTTTCCAAATTTGAATTTGGCAAAAACGGAAATAAATTCCTAAGTGCATACAGACTTTAATAATTAATTATATTTGGGGGGGATATTACTTGCTTGATTTCTCTTCTTTTCCTTGCATTGTAGTAATTTTTATTTTTATTCAATTAATTTAATATCTTCTAAAAGAATCTAAAGTATAGAAACTTCTAATCTTCTAGAGAAATATCATATAGAAAATTCAAAGAGAGTCGCCTCTTACATTGCCTAACATTTCCCCTCTAAAAATAACTATAGAGAATTTACGAGAAAAAGAGAAGTGAAGGGGGGAATTTTTCATCTATTCCTCCCATAATATCAACCTCCAACATTTCCAACATACTTGGTATCTTCAAAAATTTAGCTTTAGTCATACTTTTGGTAAAAATATCAACAATTTCTTCATCACTACATCAATATTGTAATTTGACAGCTTGAGCTTCGACGATATCTTAGATGAGTATCAGTGTCAACATGTTTGATTTTAGCATGAAATATTGTAGTGTTTGCAACCTAGATATCACTTTCATTGTTACAAAATATGGTATTTGTAGAATTTCAAGTAATCAAAAATTTAATATGACATTTTGAATCCACATTGCTTATTTTCTTGATTCATTTGTTTCTCTATAATCTGTCTCACTAAAGGATTAATAGATATTGATACAATATGGAAAACATAGCCACCTATGGATTTCCTTTCATAGAAATCACCCCACCCAAATCCATATTAGTGTATCCTATAAAAGAAATTTGGGACTAGTAGCACAATAGATGGCATAGTGTAGTGTAACATGTCTATAGGGAAATTATTTTTATCAACCAACCAATGCATTTCTCTAGGTTCTTTCATATTTGTGGAAACTATATTGACTCCAAATAAAATTATGGGTCTAGTGTCGGCTAAATAAACTAGGTTGCCAACAAGTTTCTTATATAATGTACCATCTACCTTCTTGGAATAACATTCATTGGTAAGCTTGACTCCACACTAAAATGGAGTTAAAACAAGTGTGTAATAAATCATATTTTTTTTTTTAAAAGGTCCACTGCATATTTTGATTGTGAAATAATCAATCCATCATGTGGTTTACAAACTTGAAAACTATGAGGCATGCCTAGATCACTATATCAAATACTATTTGAAGGTCTAATTTCGAAGTTTTAATGAACACAATATTTTGGAACTACAATGAGAAAATCATCTACATAAAAAGTAATAAGAAAGATCTCTCTTTGAACTTTCTTTACATGGAGATTTGTATTTTTTTAACCCATGTTGGAAATAAATAAATAAAATTATGTCATGCCTTTGAAGCATGTTTAAATCCATAAAGTGATTTCTTCAACATGTAAACAATGTTAGGATGTTTCTTATCCACTAAACCAAGGGATTGGTCCATTAATATTTATTCATGGATATTCCCATTCAACAATGTATTCTTAACATATATTTGTTGAATATTCAAGCTAAGACTTGAAACAAGATAAATAATGATTTGAATAGTATTCATTTTTTATTTGGATTTTCTCTATGGCCCCATTTGAATTAAATTTTGTCTTATAAACCCATTCGGAACCTATGACATTTATTCATTTAGGAAAGAACAAAATCTCTCATGTTTGGTTCTTCATCATTGCATCATATTCTACATTGATGGGTTGTTTCTAATCTTTCTTTCATATAGTTTCCTCAAATGAAATTTTTGTTTGTAATGCATTTGTCATAAGTTCACTTCCATAGCTTCTATTTTCTTGTTCATAAATTTTAGTAATACTCTTCATTTTTTGTCTAGAAAGAGAACATCATTGTGTTGTATATCTCACTCAACTCTTATTTAAACAACATAATTCCATTCCTTCATTTATTTAACCATTCTTAGGAACTTTGCAAACGCTAGAAATGCTTCTCTAGGGTGGTCATCCTTCAATGGTAATAATTGTATCTTTTCATCATCCTTATTGATGGTATAAGAATTTTTTATTCTATCATATATTCTTGATTTTTCAAATTGTCATAATGGAAATCTATTATGAATATAAAATAATGCATGCATGTGCACATGACTTTTTTATTTTATTTCTTAAAATATGTATCTTCATGTTTTTTGTAATTTTCTATTTTAATTCAAAAAACCAACTTAATTTATATGCCATGAATTATTAAATTGTAGAAGATATTTTTAATATGGAACCCAATGACAATGAAAACCCCAGAAAAGCACACCAAGGCATTGAAAACCCAAACCCACCACAAGCACCAAACATAAACACAGAAATTGATGATAGGTTGAGAACTTTAATATATCTTGTCCATGAATTAAGAGGTACAAGAGAGCCTAGTTGACTGTCTTTATCCACTACATTAGAAACCATTGTTTCTTCCATTGCAAGTGTCCAAGAGAAATTAACTTCTATTTTTTAATATGGGGCTAGGATGTTTGATTATTATAGGACTAGAGTCGATAGAAACGAAGTTAGATACTTGAATATTTCAAAACAATATTTGATGTATCTATTTATTGATCCTATAACTAGACTACAACCACCTGCCAACAAGAAATGCATTTGTATGGACTATTGCATCCACCCAAAATTTAAATATACCTGGATGGATAGGTGGTTCATGGTATTTGATAAACCTCCTTGCAATAATAGGGATGTTCCTTTATATTTCTTGAGGAAATTATTCACAAAATTTATTTTGGGTCACCATGTGATCTACTTTGGCATTGGTTATTTTGAGGGGGTGGGTAGAGGGCCCACACATGACCAAGAGTGTTATAGGCATGATCCCATGATAGGTCTTTATCCCCCTAGGAGAATTCCTAAACATCCTTCCCAACATCCTCCCATTGCAGAGGACATGTAACAAGAACATGTAGCTTTATCATCCTTGAGTCAAAGTCTAGTGCAACATGGTAGTTGTGTTGCACTATCACAATAGGTAGTTCTTGTTTATGATATTGGAAGAGGGTTCATTCCTTCAACCCCTAGAGTAGAGTGCAATGAGGAGAGGGAACATAGACAAAGCAGTCATTCATATAATCCTCACAGATGCTAGAGTTGTGGGAAGAATTTCTATGGGCCTATGGAGGCTAGTGGCCATCAGATATTCATGGAGGAGGTTAGTATCTTAACCATCTCTATGTTCTTCATCGTTATATATTTATATAGTATTATGTATATTTATTTTGATATTTTATTATATGATGTTTTGTAGTTTCTACGCCCCTATAACAGACCCTCTATGCCAATAGATGCATCAATTTTTGTCTCGACCACCACTAATACAGTAGTAGAGGTAGCCTGCTCATTTAGTGTTCCACATACATAGGTATGTGTCACATTAGATAAATTCATATAATGATTTCTTTCTTTTCTGGCATCCTCAAATTTATAATGTTCTTGTGTTTCTATAGGTTGTGGTACCAGAATATGCCAGGCAATGTCCACCTAGGATGAACAAGTCACCTGCTTCATAGGTATAATGTGCTACGTTGAATATTGTTTAAATATCAAATTTGTTGTATTTATGTTGTTCAATTTTACTATTTTCACTAATAACAATATTATTAATATGTATGTAGGTTTTTGATTGTTTCTCTAGCTATAGTAATAGTCTAGTCCTTGGGAACCCTACCATGGATTTTGGGTTACTTGCTTATAGGCCAAGGGACATGCCATCACATTTATATCCCATTGGGGTTCAACACTGCTCATCCCCACCATCTTTCATATTCCATGCATCCTCAATGGCTACAATTGTAAACCACCCATCCACATCATTTCTTCCATCGCATCCACCCACATTGGATGCAACCGTATTCCACTAAGCCCCCCCCCCCCTACCCCCAATCACCATTTCCATCTACGACATCCACCAAGGATACCATAGTAGATGTTGCCTCAAAGTAGGTTGTACAACTGAGCACTCCACCAACCAGTGACTCTCCACCATTGATGATCAATTATTGTGTATCATGAATGGAATTCATTGTATGCATATTTGTTTAAATTTCATGATTTGATCCTTGTAAGTGATACATGGTGGAATCACTAATAGATTAGAGTCACAGAGAAGAGTAACAACCTCATTATTTTCAGTACCATTTGTGGTGATTTTTATTATGTCGAATTAGAAAGTATCATTTTGTAAGTCTTTAAATTCATTGTGAAAAAAAAATTATAACAATGGTTTTTTTGTGTCCAATCTCTGGAGTGACTAACCATGCCCAAGTGCAAAACCACTCGAGCTGATTCTTTGAGAAAGAGAAGAAATATTGATTTCTAGGATGGTTTTGAGGGTGGTAAGGGTGGAAGTGGTCAATGAGTGACGAATGACTACCATCTTGTATCTACGACACCATATGGTAGATTTTTATGTTAGGGAACTTGATTTCATTTTGTATAATGTCAACGATGTGCCATTTTGTAAACAATGTATAGTTTAGAAAATTTTGAATATATATGTATATACATACACATTTCATGGCATGTTTTTCATGAATCTCATTTTTTGTTTATTTTATGCTGATGACAGGGATGATTTTAAGGATGGAAATTTATTTTAAAATATAGAAACCTTGGCGAATATTACTAATCCTTCATATGTAAACTATAAATGTTTGTCAATAGTTTTGTAAAAATATCCAAATTTATAAGTATTTTATATAGTTTTTATAAAATTTTGGCTATTTTTAAGGTAAAATAATTTTAGCCTATAGAATTTGGGCGAATTATTTTTAAAATAGAGAATCTCGTTTTTGGAAAAACCATGGAAAATTAGCCCATGAGCGAAATTTAGCCCCTAAAATCATCCCTGGCTGATGAATATATGAATTTCAAAGTTTTTCGATTTTCTCTCTTTTATATTATATATGAATTTGAAATAAATAAATCTAATCTAAATGGATTTAAATAAATCTATTCTCAAAAGATAACTGTCAAAAACAATAAATATAAACAATTTTGTATCTTTATTCTTCTAAGAACTAATTCCACATAAAAATACTACTACAAGGATATTCTTAGGAAACATAGATTTACATTTTTTTATAAAGGGAGAAGTGTACATGAACATGAACAAAATAATCCATGAATTGAAATCAATGCACACTTTGGGATTATGGATGGCTTTGAGATAATGAATACACGATGAGAAAATGAAATGTCAAACAGAAAATATCTTATAACATTCAATTTAAAATCTCTTAGTATGATTTTGGAGGTGATGTTAAAAATTATATATCACTAATCAAAATCATGTTAGTCTTTTGAGTTCATGACATACATAAAATATAAGTGGAATATTGTTTTTCAATAGTTTGAAGGAGAAACTCATGCATCGAAAGATAGAAGGATCACTTAACACATCAATGTAGATTTTGATGAGCTTGTAGATTCAATAAATTACATTTAACTAATAGAAACCACAATTACCTTTACAATATTCAATAAATCCACTTATTATAGGAGATGTTTGTTGAATACTATACAAATATATTTTAGGTTCTATCAACTATTTCACAAAATTTGGATAGATTTATGAAATTTTGATGAAATGAAATCAATTTTATCTCAATTTGGTTGAGTATTCAATTAGATTTTGAGTGCATTATTGCACTAATCATTGTAATAATTTAATGGATTGGATTAATTACTTTTTAAAGTGTTAAGGAATTATAGGTAACTAAAAATAGTTCATTTTTTCTAAAGTCCTTATAAATACTTTTGTTACCCATTAATCAATCTCTTATGGTGGAAAATATTGCTAAGTGATAAATCCATAAATAATTAATGTTTCTCAAGGACCTAAATTTGGTGAAAGACTGAAGTTCCATCCTAGTTAAGACTCGAGGAACCAATAATAAGAATCGTGTAGGATATTCCCAAAAATAATCTCCAATTACTCCTTCAATCAACTCTTGTTACACCTTCACAAAGAAGTATACAATTATATGACTAGGAGGAAAGAGATACAATGACATGACTAAAAGAATTATTTCTTGGGAGGTTGTCTCAAGTAGAGAGAGAGTAGGTGCTAAGGTATTTCATAAGAAGTGTAAACAATCAAATCAACTAGATTCCCTACATGGGATTAATATAACATTATGTTTTATAAGATTTCATTATTGTTGTGACTATTTTATAGAATTTATTATCATTAATTATTTAGTTTTATTTAATTTGTCATTTTTGTGCATAATATCAACGCATTTAAAAAATAAATGATATTTTATCAATTAAATGGTATACAATGTTGAAATTATTTAGAATAAAAATCACGACCCCATAAACAAGTTGAGAAAAAGAGTCTATATATATTTTTAGTGAAATAAATTGGACGACTATTAGGGGCCCCACTATTTAAATATGAAAAATAATATTACATACTTGATTGCTCCACGATCTTGATTTCTTCGAAGAAAAAAAATTCAAAATCTACTAGAAGTTTTTCTATACAACATCATCTCAATTTCCTTGCCATGCCTTACCTTGCCTTGCCTTGCCATGCCTTTCCTTTCCATGCCTAGCCTTTCCTTTCCTTTCCTTGTCTTTCCTTTCCTTGTCTTTCCTTTCCATGGCATGCCTTGCATTTCCTTCTCTTTCCTTGCCTTGCCTTACCATGCCATGCCATGTCTTTCCTTTCCATGCCATGGCATGCCTTGAATTTCCATTCCATGCCCTGTCTTTCCTTGAATTTCCATGCCATGCCTTTCGTTTCCATGCCTTTACTTTCATGTCCTTTCATTTCCTTACCTTGTCATGCCTTTCCTCACCTTTCCTTTCCATGTCTAGATTTTCCTTGTCCTGTATTTCCATAGCTTTCCTTGACATTGCATTTCATGCCTTGCCTCGACATGTCATGTCATGCCATTCATTTCATTTAATTTCATTGAATTTACTTTCCTTTCCTTGCCATGCCATGACATGACTTTCCTTACCATGCCATGCCTTTCATTTCCTTGACTTTCCATGCCATGCCTTTCCTTTCCATGAATTTTATTACCTTCCCTTTCCTTTCCATTTATTACTTTTCCTTTCCTTTACTTCCCTTCCCTTTATTTTAATTTTCCTTTCCATGTCCAACCTTGTCTTTCCTCTTCTTTCATTTTCTTTCCTTTCTTTCCTAGCCTTTCCTTTTCTTGGATTTCCTCCCCTTACTTTTCGTTTCCTTCTGATGTCTTTCATTACCTTACCTTGTATTTCCATGCCATGCCTTGCCTTTCCTTTTCTTTCCTTTCCATGCCTTCCCTTTCCATGGGTTTCCTTTATTTTCCTTCCCTTGCCTTGCTCGCCTAGCCTTGCATTACCTTGACTTGCAATGTGTTACCCTACCTTGCCTTACCTTGTCTTGATTGCCTAGCCTCGAATTTCCTAAATGGATTCAAATTTGTATGAATATAAAAGGGTGAGATCATGATAATCTAAGGAAATAAGGGATTCTATGCATGCCACAAATCAGCCTTAGATTACTGATTTTTATAACAGAAAACTACCTTGTAAGTCTATAGGTTCCATGCTTAAGCATTTGTCATGAATGTGAGGTTATGTTAATAAAACAAAAAAATGGGTTTATTATATGTTGGGATAACATAATAAAAATAGAAATAAGAGGGTTGAAATTTCACATCACTCTCTCCAAAATGAAGAACGGTTCATTATAATGGAAATCAGAGCATGCTACAAGGGTTTCTTAATACAAAATAAACACATAAAATAAAAATGCACAATAAATCCTCACATCAAATGAACCTTAAATTCTCCATTAATATTTCCAAAATATTGTACAATGCATCCCAAGAGGAGAGCTCCTAAATCCACAAATTCTCTATCCTTTACAATGGAGAGAGAGGGAACCCTTCTTTATAGAGTGAGTCTCTTCCCTTATGGAATAAAATATTTTTATTTTCTAACTGACTCCATGACAAGTCAAATAAATATTATAATAATGTATTAGTTAGATATCTCTTCAATCTGTGGTTGACCATGTTACAACATCCATACATTAGCCTCTCCAAAGTGATTCACCCTCATCCGAAAATAGTAGTAGTATGCACCAAATAATTCACATGAAGGGTACACACCACCAAAAATAGGCATCAAGATAATTCAAATGTAAAGTGTCCACATGGATTGTTCCCTCCAAGAATTTTCATGCATGAAACCACTCCACATATGTGAATTCCAAGGTATCCAACTCCATGGATGAATGTGAAAGATTCCAAGTGGATGGAGAATCCACAAGAAATAATGTGATCAACTCCACAAAATATAAAGTATATTATCTCAACACAAGTGTGTCTTTCATTTCTTGCCTAGAATTCCATAGCCTTCCCTTTCCTTACCTCTTCTTTCCTACCCTTGCCTTTCCTTCTCTTGCCTTTCCTTGTCTTATCTTACCTTTCCTTGTCTTGCCTTGTCTTTCCATGCCTTTCCTTTCCTTTATTTTCTTTCCTTTTCTTACCATACCTATCCTTACCTTGCCTTTGCTTGCCTTTCCTTTACCTTCATTTCCTTTCCTTTCCTTCCCTTACCTTTCCTACCCTAGTCTTTCCTTTCCTTTCACATCCTTTCCATGTCTTGCGCTCCCTTCCCTTATCTTTCCATGCCTCTCCTTTCCTTTCCTTTTCTTGCATTGATTTCCTAGAATCTCCTTTCCTTAGATTTCCTTACATTTCATTTCCTTTCCATGCCATGACCTTCCTTTCCCTTACTTGAGATGTCATGCCTTTCCTCGCCATGCATTACCTTGCATTTCCATGTCTCTCATTTCCTTTCCATGTCTTGCCTTGTATTTCCATACCTATACCTAGACATATACCTAGAAATTTCCTTTCCATGCCTTTCCATGCCTTGACTTTCCTTTCCATGTCTATCATTTCCTTTCCTTGACCTTCCATACCTTGAATTGACTTTTCATGCCATGACATGTCATGCCTTGTATCTCCTTGCATTGAATTGGTTTGCCTTTCCTTTTCTTTCCTTGACATGTCATGCCATTCCATACTTTTCCTTTCCATGACATGCCATGACCTTCCTTTCCATGCCATGCCTTAACTTGCATTTCCATGAGTTTCCTTACCTTTCCATTCCTTCCATTTCCTTGACTTTCCATGCCATACCTAGACCTATAATTATACCTAGACCTTTCCTTGCCATGCATTTCCATGCCTTGTCTTTCCATGCATTCCCTTTCAATTCAATGCCTTGAATTTACATACCCTTCCATGTCTATCCTTTCCTTGCATTGCATTTTCTTTCCTTTCCTTGAATTGACCCATCATGCCTTGCCTTTCCATGCCTTGAATTTCCTTTTCATGCATTGCCTTGACTTTCCATGTCTACCCTTGCCTTGCATTTCATTTCCTTTCCTTACCTTGACTTTCCATGCAATGATTTTTCTCGATGACCCTTTCCTTTTCTTTATATTCCTTTCATTTCCATTCCTTTCCTTTCCATGTCATGCCTTTTCTTGCCTTTCATTTCCTTGTCATGTATTGCCTTTCCTTGTCTTGCATTCCCTTTCCTTTTCTTGACTTTCCATGACATTCATTGTCTTGCCTTTTGATTCCAATACATTCCTTTCATTGCCTTTCCTTTCATTTAGATGCCATGACTTTCTTTTCCATACCATTCCATTCCTTACATTGACTTTCCATTCCATGCCTTACCTTGTAATTCCTTGACTTTTGTTGTCTTACCCTACATTTCCTTTCCTTTCCTTTCCATACCTAGACCTAGACCTTTCCTTGCAATGATTTGCCTTAAAAACCATGTCTATACTTTCCTTTCCTTTCCTTTCGTTTCCTTTCCTTGACTTTTCACGCCATGCATTTCCTTTCCATGAAATTCCTTTCCTTCTCATGCCTTTCATTTCCATGCATTACATTGCCTTACCATACTAGCTCGCATTTCCATACCTTTCATTTCCTTTCCTTGCCTTTCCTTTCCTTGTCATGCCTTGCATTGCCTTACCTTTCATTTCCTTTCCTTGACTTTCATTTCCATGTCTTTCCTTTCCTTTATTTTTCTTTCCTTTCCTTATGTTTCATTGTCTTACCGTCCATTTTTTTTCCATGACTTTACTTGCCTTGCCATGCTTTGTATTTCCATGGTATAGGTCATTTTCTATGTCATGGTCTAGGTCATGGTCATGGTCATGGTCTAAGTCTAGGTATAAGTCCAGGTCTAGGTCATGTCTTAGGTCTAGTTATAGGTATACATACAGGTCTAGGTCATGATCTAGGGTTAAGTATATGTCTAGGTCTAGGTCATTCCATTTCTAGCCTTGCCTTGCCTTTCATTTTATTTCCTTTCCTTGACTTGCAATTCCATGCCTTACATTACCATGCCTTAACTTGTGTTTACATACTTAGACCGAGACCTTCCCTTTCCATGCCTTTCCATGATTTTCCTTCCCATGCCCATCCTTTCCTATCCTTACCATGTATTTCCTTGCCTTTCCTTTCCATGTCATTCCTTGCCTTTCCATCCCTTGCCTTTCCTTTCCATTCCTTGAATTGCCTTTCATTGTCTTGCCTTGCCTTTCCTTTTCTTGACTTTCCATGAAATTCCTTGCCTTTCCTTTCCATGCCTTTCCCTACCCTCTATTTGGACATTATGTCACATGGTTTGGACATTATGTCCTTGAACCAAATTTCCAACATGTCCCTGAATCGCTTGAGGAGGTGAGTGGAATCTCACAATAAAAATATATATGAGACTCAAATGGATGAACCATCAGTTGCCCTACCTTTCCTTCCCATGTCTATCCTTTCCTAGCCTTACCATGTATTTCCTTTCCTTTGCCTACCATGTCATGCCTTTCCTTTCCATGCCTTGCCTTTCCTTTCCATTCCTCACATTTCCTTGCATTGTCTTGCCCTGCCTTTCCTTTCCTTGAATTTCCATGAAATTCCTTTCCTTATCTTTTCATTCCTTTCCCTGCCCTCGATTTGGACATTATGTCACATCGTTTGGACACTATGCCCTCGAACCAAATATCCAACATGTCCCTAAATCACTTGAGGAGGTGTGTGGAAAGTCATAATAAAAATATATCTGAGAATCAAATGGATGAAACATCAGTTGCATTGTATTTAGGGCATCAAGTTTCAACTAGGGTGACCCCTCCACCATCATTTCATTTCTTGGAAAATATTTTGTAGGAGGATCTCTGGAACTGGGGTTTTTCTCAGTGAGGCACAATGAAATTTATGAACAAGAGGTTGATTTTCAATAACACTGTGTCAGGAAATTGTGGGTAGCATCATCATGTGGGCCTTGGAAAAATAGAAATTTAGGAGCTTACGTAACTCCACTATGGCACTGGATTTGGACATTATGCCCATAGACCAAATTTCCAACATGTCCCTGAATGGCTTGAGGAGGTGAGTTGCAACTCATAGTAAAAATCTGATAGGGAATCAATTGGAAAAACCATTGGATTCAAGGCACTAGGTTTTAGCTAGGGGGACTTCTCTTCCATCATTTCGTTCCTGAGAAAAGTGCTCATTGAAGGATCACCGAAACTAGGGTTTTTCTCAATGAGGCATAATGTAATTTCTTAACAAGTGGTAAATTTTCAAGAATTTTGTGTCAATCAATTGTGGGTAGCATGGTCACATGAGACTCGGCCAAATAGACATGTAAGATCTTACATAACTTTGTTATGGATCTCGGTTTAGACATTATGCCCGAGACAAAATTGCTAACATGTCCTTGAATGACTTGAGGGGGTGAGATGCAAATCATGATAAAACTCTAACAGGTCCTTGGATCAATGAACTATCGATTGCAATGGATTTAGGGCACCAAGTTTCAACTGAGGAGACCCCTTTGTAGTCATTATGTTTCCCATAAAAATGTTTGTTGGAGGATCTCCAGAACTAGAGATTTTCTTAGTGAGGCATAGTGCATTTTCTAAACAAGAGGTCGATTTTCAAGAACACTATGTTGGGTGATTTTGGGTAACATGGTCATATGGGCCTTAGCTAAATAGATGTGAAATAGCTAATGGAACTTCATTATGGCACTCAGTTTAGACATTATTACCTCATACCAAATTGCAAACATGTCCCTAAATGGCTTGAGGAGGCAAGTTGAAACTCATGATAAATATCTAATCATGACTCAGATCGAATAACCATTGGTTCCATTAGAATTAGGGAACCAAGTTTCATCTAGGGGGACCCCTCCAACATCATTTTGTTTTCTGGAAAAGTGTTTTTTGAGGATCTTTTGAACTAGGGTTTTGCTTAAAGGGCACAGAGCAATTTCTGAACAAGAGGTCAATTTTCAAGAACACTATGATGGGTGATTGTGGGTAGCATGGTAATGTGGGCCTTGAATAAAAAAACATGTGGGAGCTTAATGGACTTTTTTATGGTGCTCGTTTTGTACATTATTTCCTCAGACCAAATTTCCATCATGTCTCTCCATGGCTTGAGGAGGCGAGTTACAATTCATGATAAAACTCTTATCAGGCCTCCAATGGATAAAACGTCAGTTGAATTATATTCACACCACTATGTTTCATATAGGGGGAACCCTCCATCATAATTGTGTTGCACAGAAAAACATTTGTTGGAGGATCTATGAAACTAGGGTTTTTTTGAGTGAGGTAGAGTGCAATTTATGAACAGGAGGTCGATTTTCAAGAACAATATGTTGAGTGATTATGGGTAGTGTATTAATGTGAGACTTGGACACATAGATGTGTGGGAGCTTATGGAACTCCATTATGGTTCTCATTTTGGACATTATGCCCCCGAACCAAATTTCCAACATGTCCCTGAATGGCTTGAGGAGGCGAGTTGCAACTCATGATAAAACTCTAACAGGGCCTCAAATGGATGAAACATCAGTTGCATTGGATTTGGGACACTGGTATTTTTCCATGGACACACCTTCATTATCATTTTTTTTTCAAGAAAAACATTTTTTTTGAGTATCTTCATATCTAGGGTTTTACTCAGTGAGGCATAGTGCAATTTCTGAGCAAGAGGTCGAATTTCAAGAACATTGTGTTGAGTGATGGTGGGTAGTGTGGTCACATGGGAATTGGCCAAAAAAAACCTGCATGATCTTATGAAGCTCTGTTATGGTGCTCAGTTTGGACATTATTCCCCCGGACGAAATTGCTAACATGTCCCTAAATGGCTCAAGGAGGCAAGTTGCAACTCGTGATAAAACTCTAACTGGGCCTTAGATGTATGAACCATCAGTTTGAATGGATTAAAGGAACCAATTTTTAGCAAGGGGGACCCCTCTACCATCATTTTGTTTCCCAAAAAAGTGTTTGTTGGAGGATATTCATAACTAGGGTTTTTCTTAGTGATGCACATTGCAATTTCTAAACAAGATGTCAATTTTCAAGAAAATTGTTCTAGATGATTGTGGGTAGCATGGTCAGATGGGAATTGGAAAAAATATGTGTGAGATATTATAAAACTCTATTATGGTTCTCGGTTTGGACATTATTCCCCTATACCAAATTTCCAACATATCCCTTAATGGCTTGAGGCGATTTGAAACTCATGATAAAACTCTAACCAAGACTTAGATGGACAAACCATAAGTTGAATTGGATTTGAGGAACTTATTTTTAGCTAGGGGACCCATTCTAATTCATTTTGGTTATTGGGAAAAGTGTTCATTGGATGATATTCAATACAAGAGTTTTTCTCAGTGAGGCATAGTGCAATTTTTGAACAAGAGTTTGATTTTCAAGAACAATGTTCCGAGAAATTGTGGGTAACATGCTCATGTGGGCCTTGGAAAAAATGATGTGTGGGATATTACTGAAATTATTTATCATTATTGGTTTGTATATTATTCCCCCAGACAAAATTGACAAGATGTTCATGATTCGACCATGAATGACTTCAGGGGGCAAGTTGCAACTCACGATAAAAATCTTACTGTGCCTTGGATGGAAGAACCATTGGTTGAATTAGATTCAAGGCACTAGGTTTCAATTAGGGGGACCCCTATATTGTCATTCTATTTTCTATAAAAATATTTGTTGGGGGATCTCCATAACTAGGGTTTTTCTCATTGAGACACAATGCAATTTTTGAACAAGAGGTTGATTTTCAATAGTGTGCTAGGTGATTGTGGGTAGTGTGGTCAAGTTGAGCTTGGAAAAAAATACGTGCAGTGGATTATAAAAATCCCTTATGCTGCTCTATTTGGATTTTATTCTCTCGGACAAAATTGCCAACATGTCCTTGAATGACTTGAGGAGGTGAGTTGAAACTTGCAATAAAACTCTATTCCATCCTTGAATGGAAAAACCATCAATTGAATTGCATTCAGGGCACCTAGTTCCATCTAGTGTGACCCCTTCGTCATCATTTTGTTCCTCAAAAAATCAGTTTTTGGAGAATCTTTGAAGCTAGGTTTATTTTCAGTGAGGCATAATGCAATTTCTGAGCAAGAGGTTGATTTTCAATGACACTATGGTGGGAAATTGTGGGTACAAAGGTTGCATGGGACTTGTTCAAACATACATGTGGGATATTAAGGAACTCCATTATGGAACTCAGTTTGGACATTATTGCCCTAGAAAAAATTGCTAACATGTCCTTGAATGACTTGAGGAGGCGAGTTTCAACTCGCAATAAAAAAATAATTGTACCTTGGATGGATGAACCATTAGTTGCACTATATTTGGTGAATTGGTTTTAATCTAGGGGACCCCTATGCCATCATTCCATTTCCAAAAAAATGTTTGTTGGAGGCTCTATGGAACTAGGGTTTTCTTCGGTGAGACACAATGCAATTTATGAACAAAAGGTTGATTTTCAAGAACACTATGTTGGTTGATTGTGGGTATCATGGTCACATGAACATTGGGAAAATAGATGTACGAGATATTACAAAAAAAATTATGGTGCTCAATTTCAACATTATTCCCTATACCAAATTTCCAACATGTTCGTAAATGGATTGAGGAGGCAAGTTACAACTTGTGTTAAAACTCAATTCGATCCTTGGATGTATAAACCATAGCCTACATTAGATTTGGGGAATTGGTTTTCAATTCGGGGGACCCCTTTGCATCCATTTCATTTCCAGGAAAATCGTTTGATGGAGGATCTGTGGAACTAGGCATTTTCTCAGTTCTTATTACATATGATTCACAATTTAACACCTCGTAAGGAAAGGCAAGGAAAGAAAAGGCAAGGCATGGGAAGAAAAGGAAAGGAAATGAAAGGTAAGGCAAGGCAATGAAAGTAAATTGAAGGAAAGGCTAAGAAAGCAAGGTAAGGAAAGGAAAGAAAAGGTAAGGAAAGGCTAGGAAAGGTTAGACATGGAAATACAAGACATGGCATGGGAAGGCTAGGAAATAAAAGGAAAGGAAACGAAAGGAAATCCAACCCAATACAAGGAAAGAAAATTAATACAAGGAAAGAAAGAAAAGGAAAGGCATGGAAAGAAAACAAATGCAAGGTAATAAATTACAATGAAAGGAAATGAGAGGTAAGGTAAGGAAATACAAGCAAAGGGAAGGAAAGTCTAGTAAATAAATGCAAGGCAAGGCAAGGAAAGGCTAGGAAAGAACTTAAAGTTAAGGAGAGGCTACGTAAGCAAGGAAATGCAAGGAAACACATGGAAAGACAAGGTAAAGTAAGGAAAGGAAACCCAAGCAAGGACAAGGTAGGGAAAGGTAAGGAAAGGATAGGAAAGTGAAGGAAGGAAAGGTAGGGAAAGGAAATGCATGGAAAGAAAAGGAAAGGTAAGTCAATACAAGGAAAGGAAAGGAAAGGAAGGGAAAGGCCTAGAAAACAAAGTTAATGCAAGCCATGCAAGCCAATTCATCACAAGGAAAGGAAAGGAAAGGCTAGGCAAGCAAGGCAAGGCAAGGCTAGGCAAGGTAAGGTAATGTAAGGAAATAAAAGGAAAGGCAAGGATAGGCAAGGCTAGGAAAGGAAGGAAAGGAAATGAAAGAAAAGGATAAACAAGAAAAGAAAGGAAACACATGGAAAGACAAGGAAAATAAAGGAAAGGAAAGGGAAGGAAAGGAAAGGAAAGCCATGACAAGGTAGGGAATGGAAAAGCAAGGCAAGGAAAGTAAGTCACATAAAGGAAAGGAAGGGAAATGCATGGTAAGACAAGGCAAGGTAAGGAAATACAAGGAAAGGAAGAGAAGGGTAAGGAAACGCAAGAAAAGGAAAGGAAAGGCAAGGATAGGCAAGTGAAGGAAATGTAAGGCAAGGAAAGGAAACACATGACAAGGCAAGGCTAGGAAAGAAAGGAAAGGCAAGGTAGGGAATGGAAAGACAGAGAAAGGCAAGGAAAGGAAAAAAAATGGGAATGTAAGGAAAGGAAAGGAAAGGATAGGCTAGGAAAGATAAGGAAAGGGAAGGTAAGTGTAACAACCCCTCCGTTACAACATCAAATAAGTGAGTACAATAGAGACAATTATTTATTTTTTAACATTAATACAAGTACTACACGGTATTTGTAATGCCCATATATTTCTAAACATCATTAAGTTTCCTAAACATTTTATGAAAGTAAATTGAAACAAAACTTCATAGCATGATATTGACTCTTATAACAACAACTTCAGTAACTTAGATTTATCAATAAATACTAAATTAATGGCAGAATGAAATAAATACATAATTGAACAAGTACCTGGATCTGATGCTAATTTATGTTACCTCTTTTCCTTGCTGCTGCCTTTCTGCTCTCTGCTACACAGATCAACCCTGCCACAAACAGGAAAATAACTACCCAAAACTATTGTCCTCCCTGCCAACTAGGAAAACTACCTAGCTCCAGGATATCTATGGATATCCTGGCCCTCCGTGCCCAAAACCTCCAGCAACCCGGTGCCTCCCCAAATAAAATCTCAACCAGGAACTCTACTCCTTGCTCACAGCAAGCCAACAGTCCACAAAATACAATAGTGCACAGAAAATCGCTATTCACAGCAAAACACAACCGTCCAGAGGCTCTCTGCTCACGGCAAAACATAACCGTCCAGAGGCTCTCTGCTCACGGCAAAACATAACCATCCATGCCAATACAGCCCGCTTAGCAATTACAGTTCGCAGCATCCATTCCCCGTCCCGGCCGAATGGTGTGCACATCCCCCTCTTCCCGTCCCTTATTCATCCCTGCCGACTCACGCATTTACTTCACAACCACCCCCATCCTCCGTCCTTCATCCCTTCATTAATATTTTTATCATATCGGGATTTCTGGGCTTCTCACCCTGCATACGCCACCCTCTACTGCATACGCAATTCCCTGTTATCTCATTTTATTTTTTTATCTCTTAAATTTATGTCACAGGTCATTAAATGTGATCTTCAGTTAGATTATTATTACTTAGTTAATCCCCAATTATTCCTTTAATTAGATCTTACTTAATAATCTTTAATCATTTATCCAATTAGGGTCGTTACATACACCCACCCTTCAAGAAACTTCGTCCCGAAGTTAAGGTATCTGATGTTACAAAGGAAAAAGGGCATGGTTCATACATTCACAGCAAGTAACTGACATTATTAGTAAGTAAATCAAGAAGTCCATATATACTAATGTATATGTACAAGGAATGCATGTGTAGCTAGTACATGCAAACCTCGTGCATGTACTAATAATCAAAATGTCATTCTTTAATAATTTACGTATGCATTCAATCCAGTCAACAAGGCTAGTCTTTTATAAAAGACAACCATCATTAATTGTTTGAGAAATTCTTTAATCACAATTATCTGGTTCAATAATTTATTTTAAACAACTGTGGTTT
>ML777143.1:149359-175139 GCA_009831015.1 Picea engelmannii
AACAATGCTTTTCGTTTAGATTTGCCTCCATATATGCAGATGTATGCAGTTGTTAATGTTGAGAATTTGAAGTTGTATGAGCCTCCATTGATTGATGATCAAGGAGAGCATGTTTAGATTCCTTCCATAAATGATTTTTCTCCAGAGTATCTAACAAAACTGCAGGAAGACACCATACTTGAGAGGAGAATGCGAACTTCGAAGCGAGGAAATGTGGAGTATTTGCGAGTTGGTCTTAAAGGGACGAATCCAAGAAAGGCCAAGTGGATTGAGGTTGGAAGGGTGAGGGAACTTTACCCTCATCTTCACATAGACTCAGATAGTCTTTTGGAGGTCCAAAAGCTTCCCAATGGGGAGGTGTGATCAAGGGATCAAATTTTGCTCAATTTTCAAAGTGCTCAAAATGCAACGAAAATAGTGTCATTGCGTCCGTCTCGTCTTCCTAATTCCAGCGGTATATTTACTTTCTCAAACGGAGTCCTTATGGAGAAGATATCGCGATCTGTTCGCCAAGCCAAACAGGCAAAAATTTTGGATGCTGACTGTACCTGTCTGTACAGTCCGTACGGTGATTTGGAAGGGCCATACAGTCTGTACACTGATGTGTCGATGGTGACGTGGCAGATGCTGAATGGTCGATTGTTGGCAAGTAGAGTGTTGACACGTGTCTGGATGATGGCGAATGATATGAGGACACATGGCCCAATCCAAGGGCGCCACGTGTCCCCCTCATTGTTGGGTTATGTGTAAAAGTTTTATGGGAGTCCGCAGGGTTTGACCCCCGGACCTCCCCCATTGTTAAAGCCTTGAAAAATCTTCGCTAACCACTATGCCGCCACATGAACCTTGTTAGGTTTATGGTATTAATTGTATTTAACATTGTTGTATGTTGAAAGCGGAGGGGGGTCGGGTCAGGGCTTAGCCCCGACCCATAGTTTTATTAATACATATAACCATTGTATTGTATTATGGTGCGCGTGATTTAAAATCGCATACATATACCATAGTTTTCCATTGTATTAAAACATGTGCACGGGGTTTTTAACCAATGGATAAACCGTGGTTTGACCGGTGGTATAAGGGCACGAGAGTTATACAGTTGGACCATGGATTAACCACCCTTTTCTCCCAGCTTTTGGTCACATGCACCATACGCCCAGGTGCTGAGGCGGTTAGGGGCTGGAGGCGCCTTAACCATCCTACGGTTTGCATCGTTGGTGCGGTTGCACCCGGTGCTTGGTTTTTACACTTAAAAGAGCGTGTGAGCCAGGTTCAATCAAGGAGGGTGTGAATTGTAGAACCAGAGACAGCAAGCTTGGAGAAGGAGACTTCCAGGAGGCCTATCTTTCTCATTTTTTGACCGATTGAGGTGCCGAAAGAGCCCAGACAGGGGTTTTGGGACGCTGGGAAGCCATTGGAGCAGTCGATTTGTCAGTTTGAGCATTGTAAGACATGTTTTTGAGAATTGTTTGAGCAATTAATAATAATGATTTATTGGAAGCTGGACCAGGAGATGTAGCCCATAAGAGGGGTGAACTCCTTTATCAATTGTTGTGCACATGTGTTTATGTTCAATGTTTATGCTGCTGTCTATGTGTATTTTACATAAGTAATCCTTAATTTATGTGTTGCAAATTGATCCTGTTTCTTTAAACACATAACATTTCACTTGCAATAATTATTCAAGTTTTTCAAGTCTTCTTCAATTTTATATCAACGGTTCAATAATTTTTACTATGGATAAAACAATGAAGAAACTATCACAAAAATTCCCTTCACGGTATTCAATGGAATATTAGCACGAACCCGCCAACGTTGAACCAACATGCCAATTAATTAGGTAAGTATCATACAAATAACATTTTAGGATGGTCAATATAAATTGCAACAACCACAATTTTGTTTCCAGAAATATAATATTAACATGCAGTGATCCTTTAACATTTCAATATCCCATTGTAAAATTCAATCACAAGAACTCTCCATAACTCTAAATTCTATATTTACAACAATTTCTATAATGAACCATGAGAATATCATAATCGAGATCTATAAATTCAATTGGAAATGATTGAGGAAAATTGATATTCCTAGGTTGCAATTAAGTTGGAATCTTTCAAGAGGCACAAAAGAAAATTTGTTCCTAGAATCTAATGACTAAATACAAAGACCAAGGAAATAAAAAAATTCAGGATGGAATCAATTGAAATGAACCCACGAAATTCCTGTATCAATAATTGTGATTTTGAATGGGTAGAAAACAAGTGTGGATCGGTTTTTTCAGTAATTCCATATGTTACCATACAAAATTAACTTCGTATTATCAAATATGACAGTGACTACAAAAAAAATTGTTTCAGGAAGCAAAACGATTAAGTAGTTCGGGGTTTGATGATTTCACTTACAATGACTCCATAAAAGTAGTTCCAACTACAAATAAAACAAAAGGATTTGGAATATCTAACATTATGGTCTTCCCTAAAATTTTGTAAAGACCCACACCAATTTTTAATGCGAACAAAAATTAAATTGACAAAGAACATCAATTTCCCTAAATCAGGGTTTGGTAATTGATATAGAAACAATCATAAAGAGTAAGTAATTTGGACCTGCAAATCTAAATGCAACATTCAATTAATTCTGAACACATAGAAAACAGGTTAAAGAAAATATCAAGAATAAAAAAATCGGGTTCTAAAATGATTGACCGCGCAATTAAACAGGTTAGGACACATTCACTTGGAAAACATTTCAGTGAACAACCTCAACATCAAAGTCTATAAAAATTTGATAATAAAATAAATCATGTGTCGGTTGTTAATCTTTCTATCTAATTATTAGGCTGACCTAGGTTCAGATATGATCAAGTTTCCAACAAAACCCTCTAAAACTATAGGCCCTATTGGTAAACCAGAAGGCAACACAACACACAGAATGTACTACGTAGTCTCACCCGAGATAGTTCTATGGGTGAATGCAATGCTCAAGTTCTTATAGTCTAGGAAAAAGTGGGATTTGGGATTATAATTGATCTTCTTTAGGACTTGATATGATTATTCTCTCTATTATACCTAAGATTCATTCATCTGTTAAGCCTATGCATTCATTCTAACAGATATATATGAATCATTGATTCATCCATCCATGTTGTAACTACTAATAGAAGGTAAATATGTAATAAAAAACACACATAACATAGGTTTTACCATGGCTCACCCCCTCCCGGGCCACATCCACAAAGATCTGGCTTTTAGGCTCTTTCATTTAGAGTTGTTGCAAAATATGGCATTGCACATTGTATCTTCGATCATACAATTATGAAAAAGGTTCAAAAACCTCGGTGAGGTGGACTAGATCACACCAGGCTCCTTAGCCTATGATCTAACCCTCAAGATCTAGTTTCTTGACTCTTCTATAGATCAAAAGCTTACAAAATCATATCAAAACTACAATAGTCAAAATGAAATTAGTATTCTAGTCAATCCCAATAGAGTCACTTTGAACAACACACCCTACCTAGACCTCCTATGTTATTATTTATGCTAATTTACAAGCTTATCAGTCGTTACAATCTCTTACCAAAACCCTAAACCTAACATGGTTAGGTTTTCCTACCTACGTGCCTTTCATGCTTTCCTCCTTTGCAAGTGGATTTCCCTCACACGTGATTCTTTTCCTGCCAGTTGTTCTTCTCCAAAAATTGGGTCTTACCTTCCATAAATGGACCTTAGCTCAAAATAGTATTGTGCCCAAGAAGCCCCCAAAAATGACATGTGGCTCATCCTGATCCACCTAGGTAGTGCATGCTCCTTGGTCATCCTATTTCAGGCTGTGGAACTTGTCTACAAGTTCCCTTCCTCTTGCCTTGACCTGTGTGGATTTTCTTGTGAGTGCCTCTACTGATTGCACTATGATCTCCTCCTAGATCGGTGATGCACCCTTTGTTTGTGTTTGTGCTATTTTTTCTTTTCCTCCTCCAACTGCGCTATCATCTACGTTTCTTTCTCTTGAAGGGGTTCTACTTGTGCTTTTATTTTCTTCATTTTCATTTGTGCTGCATTCAACTCAGATTGCAGCTTCTTCATATCTTGATTACCATTCAGGTGCTCTGTGATTCTCATTGTTTTCTTTCTTTGTTTGATATCTTCCATTATTGTGCTGAGTATTTCCTCTTCTTGGTCCCACTATTGGACCTTCTCGTCATCTTTTAGCGATGTCTAGAGCTGTGCAACTTCATTGAATATATTTTCTACTATGCTTACTTGTTTCTCCATTTCTTCCATTTGGAGTGAAACTTATTCTTTCCTCTATTCTCGGACCTCAGGAGGAGTCACAGGATTGATCCTTTCCTTTAGTTCCTCGATCTCTTTTTAATACTAATCGATGGTTTTTGCAATAAGGTTTATATTCTCCTCTTCACTTATCTCTGCTGCCTGCACACTGTTTGGGATGTCCTTGTACATCATTGTTAATCTCTGCTCCAACCTATCTATGCATTCTTTCTCTTCTTCATTCTCCATGGTCAACTGGTCGCATGTTATTTGGAGCATTTTTGTGACTCTCTACCCCCTTCTAAATTAGTGGCATCTGTGCAGGCCCTAGATTGCCCTTCTTGGACAACACTAGCCTATATACTATATAATTCCTTTTTAGGTATGTGTTCCATGACCATATCAACTTGTTTTACTCCCTCCAAGGGTTTATGCGTCGTCTCCTGATTGAACCTGATCATATGGCGTGTAACCAAAAAGGTCTCCCTACCCTGGACAACAATCTGCATAGTCTCTTCACCTTCTTTCTGTGCAGATGGTCGTTGTGTCTTGTCATGTTACTACCCAGTGGCATGTGATCCTTCCTCGCTCCGTAGTTGTTGTATGTTTTCATGAACCTCTAAAAGCTTGGCCATAATTTCTTCCCATTGCACCTCTGCAACTTTGACCATTTCTTCACTCCTGTCTTGGACCTTCTTTGACCTCTGCAACTTTGACTTCTGCAACTTTGATCTCTACATCATTCCATGTTAGGGTGATGTTTGGGTCCTCTGTCTCATACTTTCACTTCTTCCATGCATATTTTCCTTGTGTGTTCATCCTTGTTGTCTATGAGGGATACACCCCACTTGTGGTTTCTTGGGTTCTTTCTTTTTCATCTTGTGAGGTATCCTTCTTCCCAGTATGTGGCTAGGTTCCTATCCTTGTTATTGTTGGTGTCCTCCTCAACTTCTTTGGTACTACACTACTCCCAGTTGGTTGAGTCCGTGCTATAGTCATTATAGTATTTTCAGCTAGACTACCTGTTCTTGGTGACGAGCCTGCTTCGGCCTTATCCTTAGGCTTAGAGGACTGGACTGTGACTTTTTTCCTACTAGTCACTGCCACTGTGTATGATAATCTTTAATGATCCAATGCACATCCTTTTTTGTGATGTATTACTTCATCTCGAGTCACTCCTTCTTAGGATCCCTCACATCTTGGATCCATACATGACGTCGAGATGCCTTAAATTTGGCTATTACCTATATCTCCTACACTACCTCTATTGATATGCACCACACATTCACTGTCTGTTGTTGTATGTCTTCCAACAACATGGTGAACATTGCATTATTGGCCTACTCTATCTTACTATCCTTGGCCTGCTAGAGGGACTCATATTTGGCCGTGTAACACCTTCCCATTTTGTCTAGGAACGCCGAGAATTTGAGCTCCTCCCACCCTTACAATGCTATTAATATGATTAACCAGTAATAATGGAACTTGTTTCCATTATTCTACGCTTCATGAAAATATATTAGAAATTGGTTCAGTATGTATGTTTCCCAGTTGAACATAGATCCCTTAGATCCCTACGCGGATACTGCAATCACGCCTGCTGGAGCTTCCTAATTGTGACATTTCCTCAGCAGTTTACATGCCATCAGATTTCTTTTGAACCTTGTGGTGTTGTCATTAATGTACTTAATTAAAATCTCTCTATTTCCCTGGGTAGTCCCAAACTACGCTTTAACCTATTCTGCCAATTCTTTTTCACATTCTTTATTATCTAAATACTCTTCTGGATGCGTGTCAAATGTGGGTAGTCTTGTCATCTTGGCAATCAATTCAATGTTGATTTTCACCGGTGTATCCATCCATAAGATGCCTCCATGGACAAAGGCGACTAGTTTTTTAACACAAAGTATAACATTCTTACTGCGCTCGAAGTGTGGTATTTCCAATAGATTCATGATTCTTGAGTTGTATAGCCCTGTGATACACTATTAGAGCCCCATCATCCACTACATTTTCCCTTGTTTTTATCAAGTATTTCTCCTCAACCAACTCTTGAAACTTGGCCACGTTGTGTACGTCATGGTCAGTGTACCTCATCTTAGGTATCTTTCCCAACATGTCATCGACAATGATGACCGCGTCTAGGATAAAAGGGATGGTAATATCCATGGAGTCTGGTGCTTTTCTTTTTTGGCCCACAATAGATGTCCCTACCCCTATTGCATCTACACCTTCTTCCTCCATGCTAGAATCTGGTCGGTCGGTGATGTATGCCACCAACACCTCTTTATGTGCCTGGGATTGTTGTGGTCCCACTATTTTGTCGGGATTTTCAGGCGTCTCGGGGTTAGGGCTTGAAATTTTGTTTCAAGCCCCAAATATCTTCCTTATTTATCCTTGTCTCATTGTAGGAATCTCTTCCTCTACCTGTGACAGGCTAATGGATTGTAGGTATGATTTTGTAACATCCTCCAACTCGACCACATGCTCAGGTTGTTTCATTCTTTCCTTCTGCCTTTGGCCATGTCGAGTAATCCAGACAAACTGTCCTACTGCGCCAAACTTGGGTGGAGTCATCCTCTCTAAATTTCACAACCTTTCATTCCTTTTTGTAAACTGATAATTAGGGTATGTATTCGTTTTCTCGCTCCGAGCTCCAAATTCTCTAAGTGTTTAATAACTGTGTGCTTTTCTCCTTTTATAGACCCAGTCGTCTTCATTTTTCACTTTTTCGTGCCTTTTCACCGACTTCAATTTTTACTGAGCGCTGCCTTTTGATGTTTGTTGCAGTGTTTTTGTATTTTTTTTATTTTCTAATTTTTTATTTATTTTTGCTTCTTTTTCTCCTTTTTATTTATTTTTATCCTTTTTTGTCCTACTCTCTATTATGGTACACTATGTACTTGGTTTCTTACTACACTATAAGTTTTAAGTGTTAGGATATTGATTATCCCTAGACAGTTTCAGTTGACTCTCATTGATCATTTCTTTCATTTATGTTCCTCCAAAATCTTTTAGTTGTACATATCCCCCATCTATAACAATATTCACTTCATAGGGCCCTAGCCAATGCATTCTAAACTTACAAGGATGTTAAAAAAGTTTACTGTCATAGAGTAAAACTAGGTCTCCTTCCCTGAAACTCTTCCTCTTTATATGTATTTCATTCCAAGACTTATCTCTTGCTTTCTTCACTTCTTAGTGAAATCCTTCCAAAATCCTATCTTCTTCCATCTCCATTAGTTGATTCAACCTCTCCTTGTCTACGCGTCTTTATGTCATGTTGGTAATTTCTGCTACATGCAGAATGGGTACCAAAACTTCTAATGGTACTACTGCTTCCTATGCATACACCAATATAAATGGTGTATGTCCTGCCAACTTCTTACAGGCGGTCCTATATGCCCATAGTACTTCTTGAATTTTCAAGTTCTAATCAACCCTGTTGACATTGAAAATATTTGTCAAAGCATTCTCCAATATCTTATTGAAAGCCTCTATTGTTCCAATGGCTTGGGGATGGTATGGTGTACTATTCTGGTGATATACTTCAAACTCTTAAATCATATACCTGATAGTATTTTTGATAAAGTGAGTACCTTAATCACTCATCAAAACTCTTGGACATCCAAATACGGTGATCACTTTCTCAACTAAGAAGTGTGTTGTTGTCTCTACACTACAATACTTGGTTGGTGTTGATTATGCCCATATTGTTAAATATTTTGTCACAGTGATGATATATCTCACTCATGACCTTTGTACCGGTGGATTAATTGGTCCAAAAATGTTATTTCTCATTTTTCAAATACATGTAAAGTTACTTGTGGTCTTAGCAGCATATCATTCCTTCTGTTGGGTTTTCCCACCCTCTGACATACATCACATGTCTCACAATATTCCTTTTCATATCTATGAATTTTTTGTCGGCATAATCATGCATGAAAAACCTCCTGCATGGTATATTTTCCTACATAATTCCCTCTAGCTATTCTCTCATGAGCTTCTGCCAAAATTATAGGTTTTTCATGGTCTAGTAAACACCTTCTCAAAATGTTGTATGTGCCCATTTTATATAAGTGTCTTGCACTAATTTGATAGTCTGAAGCTCTAACTACCGTATTTTTCTTCTGCGTAGTGATAAAATCTCGTGGCCCAATCCATGTACTTAAGTATTCAATAGTATCAACAAAATATTCATCAGCTACTTGTACTAAAAACAATTGTGCATCAAGGAAGTTGTCTTCCAGGTTGGTAGGTTCCTCTCCATTAGTGACCCTTGACAGGTGGCCAAGTCCTATATTCAACTTCCCTGGTTTGACTATTACTTCGAAATCAAATTCTTGGACTAACAAAATCCATCTACATATCCTCCCCCCAACACTGGTTTTTTGACTAAGAATTTTAAGGCAAAGTGATCTGTGAAAATTTTAAAGCGTTTCCCTAGTAAATAGTCCCTGAACTTCTGAAGTGCATATACCATGGCTAGGCCTTCTCTTTTTGTGGTGTTGTAATTTTGCTTTGATTTTGACAATTTTTTTCTTGCACAGGATATAGGATGATCTAAATCCCCTGCTTTTGGATCTGCCAAAATTTCTCCAAGTGCAATGGTTAATGAATCTACATGCACATGAAATGTATTTTCCCAATCTGGGAATATGAGGATAGGTGTTGTGACCATAGTTTATTTTAAGGTGTCCAACCCTTGTTGACAGTCCGCATTCCAATGGAATATGATATCCTTCTTTAATAGTTTTTCCATATTTGGCGCAATGATCTATGCATACCCTTTTATAAATTTATGGTAATATCCTATATGTACCAGTGTTTCTCTAAACTAGCACACTGATTTTGGTTGTATTAAATTGACAATGACTTCAATCTTATCAGGATCCACTAGTAAACCTTGTTTACACACTATATGTCCCAACAATATTCCAAAATGTGTCCCAAAAATGCACTTCTTGATATTTAATGATATCTGACATTTCTTGCATCTTTCCAACATTAACCTTAACACGTATACATGGTCCTTTAATAGACTATATATAGTCCAATAATCCAGATATAATTATAAAAATCGATGTCTGAATTCCTTAAAAGAATCTATGACTATTCTTGGGATTATGGTTGGTGCATTCTTCAACCTGAAAGGCATGACTATGTACTGGTAGGATCCCCATTCTGTAGAAAAAGTAGTCTTATACATGTCTTCTAGAGATATTTTGATCTGATGGTAACCTGGAAATCCATATCTAAATGAGTATGATTCCTAGCCTCCCACATTCTCTAATACTTCATATTTGAAAGGGGTAGGAAAAGGGTCATGTAAGCAAGCATCGTTCAACTTCCTCAAATCTACACAAATCTATATCCCCCCTTGTTTCTTTTATTTCACTACCATAGAAATTATCCATTTAGATTCCTCTACTGGTTCTATGATACTACCTTCCAACATTTTGTCAATTTCATCCTTCACGTTCTTCTTATACATTGGGTTCGGTTTGTAAGGTATCTTCCTGACAGGTCTTGCCTTAGGTTTGAGAGGTATTTTCATCTCTCCTAACTCTCCTGCTATTCCCTTCATCTCTGTAAAGGTCGTTGGGAATAGGTCATTGTATTCACACATTAACTCTATTATTCTTTATACTGTTTGTTCATCCCAATAGTCTCGAATACTTTCCATTTTAGGTTTATCATTTGTGCCAATGTTGAATTTATTCACCTTGATAGGTGCAAAAAATACTTTTGAATCCAAAGATGGACTTTCCACCTCTCTTTCTCCTTCAATTTCTATAATTTGAATATTGTAGGGGTCAACTTCATCTGGTACTTACTCTTCAACATGATAGCATGACTGTAGTTCTTTGATTGTCTTTATGTTATGTTGTTGGTACTATGTCATGAGTTCAACCTCTATTTAATCAATAAATACTACACCTTTTATCTTCTTCAGTGATGAATCAATGTTGGGGTTCTCATATTCAAATGCGAAAGTTACTACAAAGTTCTGTTGTAATGTTGTCCATTCAGTAGTACCTCTGCGCATCTCCAGGTCTACATACCAGTTTTCTGGGATTCCTTCCAATGTGTGGATGAAATGATAAGGCCATTCTTATGGTGGATTCATCCTCCATTATGTCCTGTACTTCTCCAAGTGTTCTAATGGTGTCCCTTTCCCATCACAGCTCTGCATTTTATTGTTACCATGTTCTACACCAAATATAATGCACAATAATCACTTACATTGGTACCAGTATTGAATTGTTTCTTTGTGTGAATCCCACCATCTTCCAAGTGTAGCCTTGAGTGAAATATCTAGGGATAAGAGTCGTTGATTATCTAATACTTCCTCTTCATATTTGGTAAAAATTCCTCTAAGTCATTTATGTTGGACAATTGGCTTAGGTTGATGGATAGTTGGCATGGATTTTTGGTTGTCATTGATTTCAACCCTAGGAGAGTGATATTGTAGATTGATGTCAACCCTTAGTGATTGATGTCAGCCCTTGAAGAAAGTTCGGTAGAGAATTCTGGTAGCACAAAGGTTTGGGTAATGGACCCAAGGTTGTTTCATGTATAATGGTATGAGTTTTAATATATTTTAAGGTAATACTATTCTCTATGGATAGTACATGTGATTCCATTTCCAGTGGTATGTGGAACATCACATAACTCCTCACGGTTAGAGAGTTATGGCCATGAGAAGTTGGAGAACCTAGGTTTGGGTAATGGACCCAAGTTTTTTTTATGGATAATGGTATGAGTTTTGATATATTTGTTGGTAATACTATTATATATGTATATTACATGGCATGCCATTTCTAGTGGTATGTGGAACGTCACATAACTCTTCACGGTTTGAGAGTTATGGCCTTACGAAGTTGGAGGACCCTCATATGTTGGCTTGAAGCCCCAAAAGGTAAAAGAAGTCAAAGATCTTACAAAGAATAAATTATTATTTAAATGATAAAGTAAAGTGACAAGGTCAAGAAGGATTATTTAAATAATAAATTGAAGTGACTAAATCAAAGAAGATTATTTAAATGATAAAGTGAGGTGACAAAGTCAAAGAGGAATATTTAAATGATAAAGTAATGGATAAATTTCTAATTATGGAAAGTGGTTAACCATAAAAATGAGGAAAATAGGTTAAGTGACTTAGAAATGGGTTAAGTGACCTATAAGATGCTTCTAAGGAAGATATTTGGATAGTATAAATAAGAGGCAAGGCTCTCTCATTTTATATTACACTTGAGAATATTGAATATCTATAGTTGACTGAGGTAACCAAAGGATATCTAATCCGAATTTTATAGAGAATGTGAAGAAAAGAAGGCTAGGATTCAAGGGATGATAAATTCTTTTGATGATGCTTTCTAAGGTATGTAATTTACAGGTCATCTCACCAATTTCGAAATAACTTTTTTTATATAATGATTCAAATCGTGAACACTGAGGAAATGTATCCAAGTATATGTGGTAAACATTTTAGATTGTGGTTCGTTGTATTTTGAGAGTTGCAATCCATGGAAAATAGGGTTTGTGGATAGTCCTGAAACTAGTCTAAAACAGGTGTTTCGGGTAAAAACGCCATAACTTCTTCATAAAAGATCCAAATTCAGTAAGACAAAATGTGTTGGTTAGAGTACAGTCTGTAGTATTATGTGTAAAATTTTCATATCCCTTCAACAAATATTTTGTTCGAGGCACACTCTACAAGGGCTCTCTCTAGAATAAGCCAAAATTCAGCAAGGTATGCCATTTTTGCTATAACTCTTTTTCTGAGAGTTTCCAAGTAGTGACACATGGAAGAATTTCATAAAACACAATGAATAACATTGTGTACTATTTTGAGATGTTTATTCATTACATGTACATAGTTATGATTATTTCAAGTTACGGTTGTTGACTAATCCAAAACTAGTCATGTGAGACTAAAGTAAAGTTTGATGAAAATTGTAGTCTTTTGTTGTTAAAGTTAAGGAATGTTTGCAGGAATGTGACTATATACACTAGGTCTATTACAGAGTTAAAAATCATATTTAGATGATGAAATTGATGAGGGGTTTTGGTTGAGGTACATGGTTGAGACAAGTAGTTGATGAGTTGGCACATAGATGAGGTGTATAGTTGATGATGTTGGTACATATTGATGAGTCATAGTTGATGAGTAGTTGATACATGATTGGTACATACTTGGTACATGGTTGGAGGCACTTGTTAGTACTTATGTTGACACATGGTTTATGGATGATGTAGCATACTTGTATTGGTATATTATTAGAAGAACATATTGATCTTGGTGATGATTATGAGTTGTTGTGTTGTGTTTGGTTGATGCACATCTTTAAGAGTTGTCTTGGTGATTGATCTTGGTGAGTAGATCTGACTTAGTTGATAATATTTATGAGACAAGTTGTTGTGATAGGTTTTTTGGATAGGTTGTTGTGACAACTTATTTGTACAGCTTTGGTGCATGTTTGATGCACTTGTTCATGGTACAGTTTTTGTAAAAGTTGGTGCACGGTTGATGCACTTGTTTATGGTACATGTTGATTATAGGTTGAGTTATAGGTTGGTGCATGGTTGATGCACTTGTTTATGGTACAGGTTGAGGTACAGGTTGGTGCATGGTTGATGCACTTGTTTATGGTACATGTTGATTACAGGTTGATTGGTACAGGTTTACAACAATATATATCACAGTGATAGTGTGACAGTGGTTCCATCATTGTTCTTAAATGTCAGGGCAATTGGACAAGGAAAGGATAGGTGGTTGTAGCCACCTTTTGGTTGTAGCCACCTTCCAGTTGTAGCCACCTTCCGGTTTTAGTCGGAGAACATAGGGGGTTGTAGCCTCCTTCTAGTTGTAGCCAAATAATAAGGGAGTTGGAGATTCCCTCAGGCTATAGCTTGAGAAACTAGGGGGTTGGAGCCTCCTTCCAATTGTAGCTGGAAAACAAAGGAAGTTTGTGCTTCCAATGAATGTAATTATTCAAGACATATAACAAAAGGGATTATGTGGTTTTCTCTCGCTTTGGGTTTCCACATAAAACACTGGTGTACCGTGTATGTGTATGATTGTTCATTTGTTCATTTCTTATTTACTCTACAGTTATTGGATGATAATGCTAAATTGATATAACACTTGGATTATATGGTTAAAAAGGATTAAATTTCTCTATTACTAATTAACCCCCCCTCTCAGTAATCCAACAATTGGTATCAGAGTCAGTTCCTTCAGGAAACAATTTAACTACTTGAAGGAGATCATGGATTATCCTGAGAATGGAGAACCAATGTTTAATGGTCATAATGGTTTTAAGTATTAGATGTGTAGCATAAGGACATAAGTATTTTTATAGGCACAGGGATACTATATTTGGCTATTATTTTTTACAGGATATGATAGTTCAAAAAGGGAAAAGACTACAGCTAAGAAGGAATTGAGGAAGAATAAAAAAATAGCAATGGATTTCATCTGGGAAGGATTTCCTAATCCGGTAAGAGAAAATATTGGTAAATGTTCATCAACAAAGCAACTTTGGGATATGTTACATGACATATATTCTTCACCCATCACAGATTCTGAAAATGGAAAAGAAGATGCATATACAGAACAAGAAGAAAAATGCTCATAATTTAAGATAGATTCAGAAGAGGAAGAGTATGAAAAAGCATAAGTTGATTAGAGAGAAAAAATGATCAGTGCAATTAAATATCTAAAGCAATAAAGAGAAGAAAACAAGTCATCCAAGAAAGAATTGATGAATGAAAAATAATGTGTTCAAGGTTCCGAAAAGGATCAACAAGTCATCAAGAATTTATGATCTCAACTAGAAGAGGCCAAAAGAATTGAAGAAACTCTATAATGTCAAAAGAAATGTTTAGAAGCCAACATAGAAGAACAAAAGAAAGAAGCAGAAAAGAGAGAAAAGATATTGATGGATCATCTCAAGGAAAGAACCAATGACTTAAACCAACTTGAGGAAGAGTTTGGTCAATAAGAGAGAAGTCTGGAAATGAAATAATTACACTGAAAATCCAACCTGAAGAAGCAAAGAGAACAAAAGAGGTCATGAAGTGTCAGTTAATGAAGAAAGAAGAAGAGGTTGAGAATCTTGATGAAGAAGTTGTCACATTGAGAAGTAAAATCATCAAGTTCAACAAGAACATTGAAGAGACAAAAACACCCACGTCAATTATAGAGAATGAATAGAAGCACTCTAGGTTGCTAGAAAAGAAGAATGAAGAAAATAGAAAGAGTTATGCAGAAAAAATCAAGGGAAGGAATGATGGTCAACTAGAATATCATAAATTTATTGAAGATACATATTCAAGAATACCATCCATGTTCAAGCCACAAGGAAGCTTCAATCATGATCATTATCAGTCAAGGAAAAAATTCAGAAGGACTACGCAACAAAGAAGATCATTCAGTCCTAGGTATGCAAATTTATTATATGGTCATTGTTTTTATTGTACTAACTTTGGACGTAAGGTTGCAGATTGCAAGGATTATAAAAGAAATGTTCAAGAAATCAATGCCTATGTGGCCCCACATAACATTGAATGTTACAAATGTCATAACTATGGACACATAACTAGTGATTGTAGTAGCATGATTGATACTTCCATGGAAGGGAACATTGATATCAGATGTAAGAAAGTATGGATAAGAAAAAAAAAAAACATGTGAACGAAGACCAGGTCTCAGAGATTGCAAAATTGGCAATAACAAGAGATGAAGAAAATTCTATAGAGAAAAAGAAAGATATCATATATAGAAAGGTTTGGAAAATAACAAAAAGAAAAGAAGGAAAGGTAAATAAGGAACATGTTCAAGAGATTGTACTTTCAAGCATTATAGTGAAAGATGAATCCACAGATAGAAAGAAATAAGTCAGATCTCAAAGAGATGATGAATCTACCAATGAAGATGATGACGAATGTACCAATGTAGATGATGATGAATACACATCAGAGAAGGAATTGTTCTGAGCCATTCAACTTAGACTCCCAAGTAATATGAATATTAGACAGGGGGAGTCTATGCGATAGCTGTGTTAGAATATGATGGATTTCCTCGTTTAACCATAGACAATATCACTACTTTTACCCAACCATAGGCCGAAGCCACCCTCTTGGAACCTTAACCTTGACAAAGAATCATTCTGGAAGCAAACCCTAGGCTATATATCCAAACAAAGAGTGACACACCTTTCTCTAATGATAGCACACCAAGCAAGAGTGGATAAGAGATTCCAAACCATAACCAAGAGATAGTCCAAGCCAAAAACATAAATATTTTAGCTGCAACATCTGCAATGACATCTCTCCTCCAAACTTGCGTACAAACTGGCCAACTGTATTGCGCACAAGTGTTTCTTCTGCGATTCTGAGAATGCCTACGAGAATGAAGACTAGCCTCTTGTATTTATACTAAATATGGCAGACTGCTTGGGTGGACTTCTCATTCTGGCTACTAATTCTTTAGTATACATTATTTCCTTTAGTCGACTTCTTCTCTTGGAGGCTAATAACCTAATACAAGTTATTCCCTTGAGTCGACTTGTCTTCTAGGGATATTAACCAATCAATTAGGGTTTCTTCTTGCTTCCTGGAATATTCTATTCTCATTAGTTTTACATGTGGAGGTAAATATGTCCCGCAGCTACCATAATATCAACACTCCCTCCTATCTAGGGAGGTATTTGAAGGTAACGATCTTGAGCACAAACATACCATTTACCTAGTAGCATCAAGATAGTCATATAGACTATCTCATGATTAGATCATGAGCACCATCATCAGTATCAATGTCATCAAATGCATCATCTCTCAAAACCATACTCCATATGAGTAATGAAACATGATGTTGTATACGTCACTCACTCCATAGAGTGACACAAGAACTATTCTTCTAATGTTGACATATGTCCTAGAAGAATAAATGTCCTGGACCATTTTCCATCTGGGAAATCTCTGTCCATTAATCATCCATCTAGCTGATAATCATTTCCAACACTGTTGATAGTCTTCAAGGCAATCAAAACAATATCATTCAATAGAACACAATTGTGTCTATCCATATTAGTACACAACTACAATCCACTGGTACACTACCACACCAAGTAGCACATAGGTACTTGATCAATGATGTATAGTCACAATCAATTGAACCCATCCACCACAGTAGTATACATCTATTGTCTAGAGACATACAGTCTCCATAACAATCATCTGATATCAACCTGCAGAGAAAACATTGTTATAATATAAACTGAATCATGTGGGCCATTCTTCCACTCACATCTGTGAGATCTGGAAGAGCATCTTCCCTCAGAAGGTAAAACGTCAATGATGAGATATCTAGAATATTATTCTCAAGAAAGGAAGAATAATTGTCCCAATTTCTGAGCCTGGACCATTCCCTATCCTGGGCCATTCCTCCGACACTAAACAAAGTGCAACCTAGAGAGAATGAATTATTAGTCTTCCCTAGTGAATGATTGTCCATTATTTTTGTTGGGTATGTGTTATATTCTTTGCACGAGTAGTAGTGTTTGAGCATCTGCGTCGGGCGCACAGGGGGGGCGGATCCCCCTGCGCGGGGGTTCAGGGGCAGTGCTCCCAAATATTTTTTTTTCACCGGGATGATGTATTTTCGGGACAACATATCACCGGGACAACATATTTTCGGGATGACATATTACCGGGATGACATATTTTCGGGACGACATTTTATTTAGGTGGTTTTTCGGCACATGGTTTTTTGCCGATGCTTTTCTATTTCCGGTTAAGGAATTAGGGTTTTGGACTAATCCAGGTCATTGGGTTAGGGTTTTGGATGCCGCTAGATCCTATATGTATATTGTATTGTAAACAATGTAACACAATGTATGAATATAATATATGCTAGTTTTCCCGGTTTGGGTTTCCAGGGGAAAAATCTTTGTGTAATGTTTTCATTTGCCATTGTATCTTTTCTATTCTTATCTGAATATATGTTTACAGTAGACATTGTACAAGGTTATAATTTACATTTGGTATCAGAGCTTTATTGGCTTCAGGGGGATGCCTTTGTCGTCAAGGGTTTGGCTCGGGACTGTGATAAGCCTTGTTACAATGGGAGATTTGCGGTATTGTTTTTCAGGTGAAAAGAAATGACAAGCAATTCAAAGATGGAGATCGAGAAGTTTAATGGGAAAATCTTTGAGCTATGGAAGCTCAATATGGAAGATCTTTTGGTGGACATAGATCAGTGGATCGCGGTAGATCCAGGTACTGCACCTACAGGAACTTCTGCAGATGACTGGAAAAAGACGGATTGGAAGGCAAAGAGTACAATTCGACTGTGTCTCTCCGATTCAGTATTACTGAATGTGTCAGAGGAAGCTACAACCAAGGATTTATGGGAAAAGTTGGGGAAGTTGTATCAGTCTAAGTCCCTGGTAAATAAACTATTCCTGAGAAAGAAGTTGTATGACTTGAGGATGAGAGATGGAGACTCGGTAGAAGAGCATTTGAACGCCTTCAATACTGTGGTAAGTCAGTTAGTATCTATTGATATTAAAATTTCATATGAAGATAAATGTATCAGTTTGTTGTGTTCTTTACCAGACTCGTGGGATAGTCTGGTTGTGGCCATAGGTATTAATACAACTTCTTTGAATTTTGAAGAAGTGGTCTCATCCTTGTTGTTAGAGGAGATGAGATGAAATAATATGGAAGGACATAGCACAGACACATTATTCGCAAGAGGACATTCCCAGGAAAGAAATAGATCTAATTTCTCAAGTGGGAGATCTAAGTCTAAGGGTAGATCTGAATCTCCTGGAAAGTTTGGAAGGGTATGTTGGAGGCGTGGAAAAGAAGGGCACTAGAAGAAGCAGTGTAGATCCAAAGTTGAGAAAAAGAAGGGATCTGAAGAATCTTATTCTACAGAAGAAAAGACCTCCAAGGAAGAAGGAGGGGATGTGTACTTGGACTCTTCAAGCACACATGCAGATCATGAGGCATGGTTGATTGACTCAGGTGCATCCTTTTATATGACTCCCCACAGGGAGTGGTTCTGTGAATATGAAAAGTATGATGGGGGTAATGTTTTCTTGGGTAATGATTCAACAAACAGAATCATAGGAAAAGGAAGGGTCAAGTTGAGACTCATAGATGGAAGGATTAGAACATTGCCTGTTGTTCTACACATCCCAGGTATGGCCAGAAATTTGATTTCTATAAGCAAAATGGAAGATGCTAGGGTAAAAACAATTTTTGAAAAGGGAACTTGCAGGATGGTTTGAGGAGCAATGGTGTTGATGAAGGGAGTTCGGTTTGGAACTCTGTATAAGCTTCTAGGAAGCACTATTAGTGATGGTTTTAATAGCTCCATTGTTCCTAATATTGAATTTGAATAATAAAGAACTCCTACAGTCTCTGGAGAAAAGGTTATGTTGTGGCATCAAAGACTAGGGCATATCGAAGAGAAGGGTCTTCGACTACTACATGATAAAGGTATGGTTGAAGGTATGTCTAATTTCTCTCTGGATTTTGATTTCTGTGAACATTGTCTATATGGGAAGCAAAATCAGGTAAGATTCCCCTCTGGTGCAACGAGGGAAGAAGGAATTTTACACTTAGTTCACAGTGATGTTTTTGGACCTGTGTCGGTCCCATCATTGGGAAAATCTATGTACTATGTCTCATTTATAGATGACTTCTTGAGGAAAACTTGGATATATTTTATCAGGAAGAAATATGAAGTCTTTGATAGGTTTAAAGAGTTTAAGGCCCTTGTTGAGAATCAAACAGAGAAACAAATTAAGGTGCTGAGGACAGATAACGGTGGGGAGTTCTGCGGGAATGAATTTGAAGAATTTTGTAAGAAGTGTGGTATAGCAAGGTAGAAGAATACTCCATATACACCTCAGCAGAATGGAGTTGTGGAAAGGATGAATAGGACACTGATGGAAAAAGCAAGGTGCATGCTCAGTGGTGTCGGGATAGGGAAAGAATTCTGGGCAAAGGTAGTGGGTACTGCATGTTATTTGGTCAACAGATCACCCTCATCAACGTTGGGTGACAAGAGTCCACAAGAGGTATGGACTGGTAAGGAACCCTCTCTCACACATCTTAAGGTATTTGGATGTGATGCATATGTTCATGTTCCAAAGGAAAATAAGAGTAAGATGGATAAGAAGGCTGAAAAATGTATCTTTATTGGATATAAAGATGGTCTCAAAGTTTATAAGCTTTGGAACCCAGAAACTAAGAAGGTAGTGTATAGCCAAGATGTGGTATTTAGAGAAATGAAGGATGTTGTTAAACATGAAGTCCTACCAAGTAAGGAAGAACGAGAGAAGATAGAGTTTTATTTAAAGGATGATGAAGCAAACTCTACATACGAACATGGTATCAGAGCCTTGGCCCAGGTTCAATTCCCTTGAGTTACGTCGGAGGGGGGGTGTTGGACTAACTGCCACACCTCTCGTGAACTAGGGGTATTGGACTAACTATCGCACCTCTCATGGACTAACTGCCATGCTAGGAACATGGGACTAACCGCCCACTCAAGGTGATGTTACTGATTTGGAAGTTTACTAACACCTGTGGGTTTTGGTGTAATGGAAAATCTTAACAATTGCTAAACCTGGACCATTCACCTATCTGGGCCATTCCTCTGGCACTAAACAAAGTGAAACTTGGAGAGAATGAATCTTCCCTAGGGAATGAATATTTGGACCATTTCCTAATGAAATGACTATCCTATACCAACCTCCAAAATATACCATTCTTTGAAACTACTCACAATTGTGAGCTTCGAAAGAATGATTGTTTGGCGAGGTGGACCAGTCTTCTTGACCACTACTCAGAGTGACCATCAAGAAGAGAGACTGTCCTAGACCATACCCCATGTTAACTACAATGGGAAATCACTGTCTATGGTACATCAACAATACATCGAACCTATTTCATTACAAAAATGATTGTTCGATCTGAACCATTTTTCAAACTCGAAAATGCTTGTCCGTTAGAAATCTCAAAACACTTTGTGAACTGGAAAAAGAATTATCATCCTAGGCCATTTTTCAAACTAAAAAATGACTTTCCATAACATATCAGTGATCCCTCCCAACCTGGGAGTCATGTCTTCATTTTTCCAATAGAGAATTCATCTCCATGAGCTCCAACTTGAGTACACAAACTCCTTCATCTTGGATAGAGGATTTACCAAAATGTCTTTTTATCTGCTCATCTGTGGAGATAAATATATTGGAGAACCACTTCTCTTTTTTGGATTTCATCACGAAGAATGTAATGCTTGATGTCAATGTACTTAGGTCTTTCTGGAACACTGGTTTTCTCTGAAGGATTTATATAACTTTGATCATTACAGTATATCACATTTGAATTCAACTCTTTTGTTTCCTGCTATCTCATAACATCATGGCAAGGCTCAAACTAGAACATATCCATGTGGCACTTATTTTTTCATCATGAGATATTTGTCATGGATTGGCAATCCATCATTCTAGATTTTTGAGTAACCATTCTGATATAATATAGAAATTTTTCACCATGATTTTGCTGTGCATTAGAGGTTCTCTACCAATTTGTCTTATTTCATCTACATACAAGGGTCTCTTTCTAGTATACCTCAAATCCTTGGGGTTGCTCTTTAGACGCTCTTTGTTCAATTATTTTGGAGAATAGTCTTTGCATTCATTTGATGTAAAATCCAACCCATGGATATTTTGAACGACATAATAGCTCATGTAGAGGTATGTCTGGTTTACTTGGAACAAACAATCATCATAGTCTTCTCCCTCCATTTGGGAGAACCTCTAAATCTAGATCTCGCAATGCTTTCATTCATAATTCTTTCATACAATTTTTTTCATCACAACTTTTAGTTCCTCTGCTTGATTTTTTTTAGTTAGTTCATATCAGGTTGGTATTCTTGTGATTATCGATACACTGAATGGTTGTTCTGTCTTTTCTTTCTCTCTTGGAGTCTTCATGTTCTTCCTCACGTTTCTCTTTATCTCTTGAGTTCATGGAGTTTTCTATAGATTCCATGCTATGAAGATTCCAACTTCTTTATTTCATCATAGGATCATGGATGTGGATGGACAACTAGGGATTACTTTAAGGCTTCTTTTCGAAGAAGACTTCTTCTGAAGTCACACTGAACACGTGCTTATTTTCATGGTTGCTACCATGGATAGATACTTCATCATCTTCAATGGATCATATAATTTAGGATTATCTCCCTCCTAATCCTTGATTCATGCATGAATGCATGATCCTCTTTTAATAATATAATCGGATCCCTCCATCTAGCAGAGTCCACTCTTTCGCCTACATCCTTATTGCCTTTTGCAAAGTGTCACAAATCATTTTCCAATTTTCTCTTGATTGTTGACTTCTTTATGTCTTTACTTATTCTAGGTTTCTTCAAGATTGATTATGATAATAACTTCCACATGAATTGTTACCAGGGTTTGTTGATATACTTCATCCTTTCATGTGTATTGTCTGACTTGAAGAAATCCTTATCTTTTTGTTCTTCCATAAGCATAGTTTCTCTTTGAACATATTATCTTCTAAGAAATAGATATGCCAGATATGTACAAAAAACATGGTATGTACAAGAACTATGAAGTGTGTTGTTTACCTTATCTTAGAAGAAGAGGTTGTTTCATACTTCTTAATCTTTTTTGAAGGTTCCTTTTCTTCGGCAACTGATGCTTAATGTGTCTCCTTTATTTTATTTAGCTCGTGACAATTATTCTTGTAGTGACCCTACTTTCGACAATTGAAGCATTGTATTTCTGACATATCTTTCTCTTGATTTGGCTTCTTCCTTGAACCAAACTTCCTTTTGTTCCTGAAATTATTGAATCTTGTTGTGAAGGCTTGATCATCATACTTCTTTTGGGGTTTCCCTTTTGCACCAATCCTTGATTCTTCTTGATCATAACAAGTCCAAAGTTCTTCAAATGTAGGATACTCCTTCCTTGTGTTCATGCTTGTGGAAAATGCATCCCATGTCTTCCGAAGACCATTGATTGCTATGTTTACCAATTCCTTCTCTGAAATGATCTCTTCAATATATTGTAGTTCATATATTAACTGAGGTATTCTCACAAAGTATGATGTTATGTTGTCATCATCATTTATCTTCATGTCACAGAGTTCATTCTTCAGACTCATTACTTGTCCAATGTTTCTGACTGAGAAACGGTTTGTTAGGGAATCGTACATCTTCTTTGATGGGTCAAGATGGGAGATATAGGGAATCAAAAGGCATTTTATAGATTCCACTATGATACTCATGGAATTGATGTCAACGTATTTGAACTTCTCCATAATTGCAACATTTTGCGGTTCCTTCTCTTTTCCTTCTTCAAACTTTGTTTCCACGATCTTTCCTTTCACGAGATCCAGCACTTTATTCTTTGAAAGTATGAGTTTCATCCTTGTCTACCATGCTCTAAAGTTAGAATATCCATCTAACTTGTTTTATGACTTCATAGAGTAAACCATGGCTACTTTGACTTGGTAAACCCTATATTTGACCAAAAAATCAAACTTGACGTCTTGGCTTGCTGAGAGTACCAGGAGATGTGCTAAGCTAGGGTGCACTATTCTATCCATAAATTAGGTCAATCCATTTACTTAAGGTGCCTCAATGAGAGGTTTAGGGTTTCTACAACTACACCTGCTAGTAACCCTAGCGACAGTGATTTAGTAACTGCTCCTGCTAGAAATGTTGGCAAATATTGAACAAGAAGCGAATACATGTTGATATTTGTTGTCATTTATGGCAAGTTTGCAGACAACGAATGGTTGTTGTCATTGATGGGTTAGTATCAGACAGATTGCAAAAAGATCACGGTTCAATCGTAACCACTGAATCCAAAATGAATCTGGACCATAGTTTACAGTTCTTGTCAGAGAAAGGATCTGAGCCATCAGATCGGAAGCAGGGTTGCCGACAGTCGTCAGATCTGCAGGAGCTGTGAGGGAGATAAGCGTGGCAGCGATCGGGCGTCACCAGGAGAAGCTCGACAGAAGGCTTCATCGGAGAATCGGGGATCGGGACTTTGAATTGTCCATTACACTTGACAACGAAAACCCCAAAATCGCGATATGCGATTTCACGATTTGATCATAGTCGTTAAAGCAAGAATGAGATCTGGACCGTTGATTTCCTTCATCGGAGAATCGGAGATCGGAGGATCGGGAATTCCGTAGGCATGTGCATGGTGACATCGAAAATGCTGAAACCCTAATGAGAGGTTTGACCGAGGTCATGTGTTGACGGTCATATGGGCCAAGGACTATATCCAACAAGGCTAGCACATGGAAAGGGGAGCATCGACATCGGGGATTGGAACTTTAAAGTGACAAAGTCACTTGACCTCAGGAGTGCCGATTTCGCGATATGCGAAATCGCGATGCAATCTGAGCCATCAGATCAGGCTATGATCTAGACCATTGAGTCTAGACTGTGTCGGAGCTTTGGCGATCACAACATGAAGTGGAAAGTGAATAAAGGCAACGAGACTTCCGAAATCACGATACGCGATATTGCGATTCAATCGCGACCGTTGAGACAAGATCGCACCTGGATCGTTGATCAAACTCTACGTCGGAGTTTCGCGAATCGCGATATCAAGGAGACAAGAACACAAACAGAAAATACCAAAATCACGATATGCGATATCACGACTCAATCGTAGCCGTTGAGTCAAGATTGCACCTGGATCGTTGATTTGAGTGATTTATGGAATTTGGTGTATCGGGATTTATAAGTGAAAAACATGAAGAATGCCGAAACCCAATTTAAAAGGAAAGAATAATGAAGGTTATCCAATGGTGCAGATAAGGTTTGAATGTGATCAGAGGGTTACTGTTCTTCCACACACACTTAACACTTTCAGTTACAAATCCGTTAGTAAAACGGACTCATCATCGCACACTAGTTGTCGATCAGTTGGCGTTTCGGTTGGCTGGAAATTTGTCATCATTTTTCCCAAGGAATTGAGAAGTTGAAAAGTTGTGCCTGTGTGTATAAGAGATGAGGAAACAGAGAGTTTCGGGTTGGTGGTTCTGAGGAGGAAATGAGTGAGACTGTAAGGAAGAATACAGAAGGAGATGTGTGGTTTGTGACATTGGAAATGAGGTACAGAATGAGATGAAATGGAGAGGAGAATGATAGAGGAGAGAAGAAGAAGAGCAGAACAATAAAGTAAGAAGAAGCAGAGAAGAACGATAGAGCAAGCAGAAGAAGAGCAGAATGACAGAACAATGTGAAGTAGAGGAGACTTGCTGGATGGACAGAGAATGAGAAGAATTACAGAACAGGAGGAGAATGGTAAGAAGTGATTTATCTACATAAATTGTATGTGTATTCATCCTTTACTAGTATAGTGAGGTTGGGAGGTGCTCGGGAGGACTGTTGTCCTCATAGGTTCAAGTGGGTTCTTGAACACAGGGAGTTGTAGCTTCCATCTGGTTGCAGCCAGAGAAACCAGGGTGGTCGGGTGGTGCTAGGGAGAACAGGTGTTCTCTGTTATGCAGGTTGGAGCCTGTGTAACTGGAAGTTGGTGCTTACATCCAGTTGGTGCTGGAACATTCAGGAAGTTGGTGCTTCCATCCAGTTGGTGCTGGAATATTCAGGGAGTTGGTGCTTCCTTCTAGTGGGTGCTAGAGAAACCAGAGAGTTGGAGCTCTCAAACAAGTTGCAGCTTGTAAGACAGAGGTAGCAGCCTCACATTGAGTTGGTGCTCAATTGTAAATGATGTACAGAACTGAAAAAGACTGCCTATCATTTCGAAGAAGAAGAGGTTTTCTCCCTTTATGGGTTTCCTCATGAAAATCTGTCTCTGTGTGTACTTCATGTGTGACTGATAGTCTTTACTTTTACTATTCATATGCTGTATATTATTGATGGCCACATGAAGAAAGATTAATAATGTTTAACAGACTTAAAATTGTTTAATCTTATAAACAACTGATTCACCCCCCCCCCTCACTTGTTTTAGTATTTCCAACAATTGGTATCAGAGCCGGTTCCTTTTATTTAAAGGTAGATCTGTAAGGTTAAACATGACAAGTCATGAAGGGACTTCAGCCTCTAAGCCCCCTCTGTTTCATGGAACAAATTTTGCCTTCTGGAAGATTAGAATGAGAACATATTTAATGGCCTTGGGTGCTGATGTTTGGGATGTAGTAGAGACTGGATATACAAAGCCTGTTGTGCTGGCCAACAATGATGATAAGTTACAGTTTAGTTTTAACGCTAAGGGGATGAATTCTATCTTGAATGGACTTGTTGAAGCTGAGTTTGTAAAAGTGATGCATCTTAATATTGCCAAAGAAATGTGGGATAAACTTATTAACAGTTATGAAGGAAATGAGAAAGTAAAAGGTGCCAAACTTCAAACATACAGATTGAAATTTGAACAACTAAAGATGAATGAAGATGAAACAATTAG
>ML777143.1:179247-191015 GCA_009831015.1 Picea engelmannii
CCTATGGACTGTGGTATCCTAGAAATCAGAATTTCCAGTTAACTGCTTATTCAGATGCAGACTGGGCAAATTGTGTTGATGAGAGAAAAAGCACCAGTGGAGGAGCATTCTTTTTGGGTGACTCATTAGTTGCATGGCTTAGTGAGAAGCAAGGATCCATCTCATTATCCACTACAGAGGCAAAATACATTGCTGCTACTACTTGCTGCACACAGATCTTATGGATGATACAAACTCTTGCAGATTTGAAGGTAACTTACACTGATCCTATCCCAATTCATTGTGATAACACCAGTTCCATAAGTGTCTCCAAGAATCCTGTTCTTCATTCTAAGACTAAGCATATTCCTATAAAGTATCATTTTCTAAGAGAACAAGTTTCAAACAGAATTGTTCAACTGAATTATATACCTTCTACAGAACAGATTGCTGATATCTTTACTAAACCACTAGTAGAAACCCCTTTTGGATATCTTCGTCAAAAGATGGGGGTTATGATTTCTTGTCTCTAATATGTTCACCTGGTTAGGGGGAGTGCTTATTGAATATCTGGTGTATTTCCAAGATGCTTATAGTTAACAGGGGGAGTATGTTTTTGCAACAAGATCAGTGGAAGAATGTTTCTTCTTTGACATTGATGTCAAAGGGGGAGAAAGGAGTCTAGTTTTCGAAATGATTCAGGAACAGAGTCAAGTCTGAATGGCCGAATGCAGAGGAGAGTCGATTTTGAATACAGAGCAGAGTCGAGTCTGAAAACATCTGAATGCAAGTGTTGCCATCAATGCCAAAGGGGGATATTGTTGGCAAATATTGAATGAGCAACGAATACATGTTGATAGTTGTTGTCATTGATGACAAGTTTGCAGACAACGAATGGTTGTTGTCATTGATGGGTTAGTATCAGACAGATTGCAACAAGATCATGGTTCAATCGTAACCACTGAATCCAAAATGAATCTGGACCATAGTTTACAATTATTGTCAGAGAAAGGATCTGAGTCGTCAGATCGGAAGTAGGGTTGCCGACAGTCGTCAGATCTGCAGGAGCTGCGAGGGAGATAAGCGTGGCAGCGATTGGGCGTCACTGGGAGAAGCTCGACAGAAGGATTCATCGGAGAATTGGGGATCAGGACTTTGAATTGTCCATTACACTTGACAACGAAAACCCCGAAATCGCGATATGCGATTTCGCGATTTGATCGCAGCCGTTAAAGAAAGAATGAGATATGGACCGTTGATTTCCTTCATCGGAGAATCGGAGATCGGAGGATCGAGAATTCCGTAGGCATGTGCATGGTGACATCGAAAATGTTGAAACCCTGATGAGAGGTTTGACCGAGGTCATGTGTTGATGGTCATATGGGCCAAGGCCTATAGCCAGCAAGGCTAGCGCGTGGAAAGGGGAGCATCGACATCGGGGATCATAACTTTAAAGTGACAAAGTCACTTGACCTCAGGAGTGTCGATTTAGCAATATGCAAAATCGCGATGCAATCTGAGCCACCAGATCAGGCTATGATCTAGACCGTTGAGTCTAGACCGTGTCAGAGCTTCGATGATCGCAACATGAAGTGGCAAGTGAATAAAGGCAACGAGACTTTCGAAATCACGATACGCGATGTTGCGATTCAATCGCGACCGTTGAGACAAGATCGCACCTGGATCATTGATCAAACTCTACGTCAGAGTTTCATGAATAGAGATATCAAGGAGACAAGAACACCAACAGAAAATACCGAAATCGCGATATGTGATATCGCGACTCAATCGTAGTCGTTGAGTCAAGATTGCACCTGGATCGTTGATTTGAGCGATTTATGGAATTTGGTGTATCGGGATTTATAAGTGAAAAACATGAAGAATTCTGAAACCCAATTTAAAAGGAAGGAATAATGAAGGTTATCCAATGGTGCAGATAAGGTTTGAATGTGATCGGAGGGTTACTGTTCTTCCACACACACTTAACACTTTCAGTTACAAATTCGTTAGTAAAACAGACTCATCATCGCACATTAGTTGTCGATCAGTTGGCGTTTGGGTTGGATGGACAGTTGTCGTAATTTTTCCCAAGGAATTGAGAAGTTGAAACATTGTGCCTATGTGTATAAGAGATGAGGAAACAGACAGTGTTGGGTTGGTGGTTCTGAGGAGGAAATGAGTGAGACTGTAAGGAAGAATATAGAAGGAGATGCGTGGTTTGTGACATTGGAAATGAGGTACAGAATGAGATGAAATGGAGAGGAGAATGATAGAGGAGAGAAGAAGAAGAGCAGAACGATAAAGTAAGCAGAAGCAGAGCAGAACGATAGAGCAAGCAGAAGAAGATCATAATGACAGAACAATGTGAAGTAGAGGAGACTTGTTGGATGGATAGAGAATGAGAAGAATTACAGAACAGGAAAAGAATGGTAAGAAGTGATTTATCTACATAAATTGTATGTGTATTCATCCTTTACTAGTATAGGGAGGTTGGGAGGTGCTCGGGAGGACTGTTGTCCTCAGAGGTTCAAGTGGGTGCTTGAACACAGGGAGTTGTAGCGTCCATCTCATTGCAGCCAGAGAAACCAGGGTGGTCGGGTGGTGCTAGCGAGAACATGTGTTCTCTGTTATGCAGGTTGGAGCCTTTGTAACTGGAAGTTGGTGCTTACATCCAGTTGATGCTGGAACATTCAGGAAGTTGGTGCTTCCATCCAGTTGGTGCTGGAATATTCAGGGAGTTGGTGCTTCCTTCTAGTGGGTGTTAGAGAAACCAGAGAGTTGGAGCTCTCAAACAAGTTGCAGCTTGTAAGACAGAGGTAGCAGCCTCACATTGAGTTGGTGCTCAATTGTAAATGATGTACAGAACTGCAAAAGACTGCCTATCATTTCGAAGAAGAAGAGGTTTTCTCCCTTTATGGGTTTCCTCGTGAAAATCTGTCTCTGTGTGTACTTCATGTGTGACTGATAGTCTTTACTTTTACTGTTCATATGTTGTATATTGTTGATGGCCACATGAAGAAAGATTAATAATGTTTAACAGACTTAAAATTGTTTAAGCTTATAAACAACCGATTCACCCCCCCACTCTCAGTTGTTTTAGTATTTCCAACAAGAAACCCTAGCGATAGTTCTTCAATGAGCTTAGTATCCTTATGGCTATGCTCCCTTCCAGTGGTTAGACTGAATGAAGGAGGTGTGGGACCTGTTGGCCCTTGGTTATGGAAGTAAGTGAATAACAAGGAAGAAAAGGAAAAATGAGAACTTCGCGGAAGACATAGTGACTGTCAATGGGTCGAAGTGAGAAAAATAGAAGAAAAAATGGAGCGACACCAGAGAAAGCAAGGCGTTGGATGAGAAGATCAAGGATGACAGATCAAAAAGAAAGAAGGATCATGGACAACTTAGGAAGTGGAAAAATCCACTGTTAGATGCTTTGGAGCACTATGCGAAAAGGAAGGAAAGACAGGTTGGTGAAGCCCTGAAAATGCGGGTCAAGTTGACCTAGGGTTTTGGTATCTAGGGTTTTGACACCTAGGCTTTGGCCTAAGGATGTCGATGAGCTATTGTATTGTATAAATAAAGGTCAAGAGGACCTGGGTTGGGTTATTGTAATTATTACTATTCGTGATATAATTGTTGTTAGTATGATCATTGTTATTTGAGAGAAGTGTTAAGTGTGAGAGCCTTCTGGTATTGTAAGGTCTTCAACTCGATGTGAAGATCAACCTTGCATCTAGGTGCATAGGAAGGGGGAGAGATAGAGAGAAGAGAGAGATATGTTGTTTAAGAGTGCATATAAGAACTATATGCCTTCATCTTACTATATTATAAAGCATAGTTATGTGGACGTAGCCCTAGAGAGAGGGTGAACCATGTATATATGTGTTGTGTGTGTGATTGATGTTGTGTTATTTTTCCTTGATATACTGTTATTCCATTGTTGTGATAGATATGATATATGTATGGAGTAGATCTAAGATGATAAGTGATATATGGATGTTGTATTGTTCTGGTATTGGATCCACTTGATATTCCCCTTGGTTGTAGACACTTATGTCCTACAACCACCCCATAGTTGCTTTGGGTGAGACTACATTTGCTTCGCAGGTGTAGCCGAAAGGGCCAGTAATTAGGGCTTGTTGGTGCGCTCTTGGAGCTGAACCCTCGGTCTGTCCCTGTGCCAACAAATGGTTCCGTTGGTGGGATAGGAATATTCTTGAGGGAATGTCAAGGTGGTTCCCATCAAATATAGAGATTCAAAAGTGGATAGAGGATCAAGAAAAGGACTTCGCAGAATACCAAAATAAGAACCCTAATCTAAGTACAGAGGATTGGATGGAGAGACATATTTTTACTGATATATATGAGATATTCTTTGGAGGAATCCATCAGGAACTATACGAGTGGCTAACCAGGTTGGTCGATACCCAGTTTGAGGTCAGATCTAGACCTCCTGTAGTTTGGACATCGACGTTGATCAAGAAGGGATGATCAATGACATGCATAACGCTTTGTATATGGGTTAAACCCTAAGATAAGGGCCATGGTATAGATGTGGAAACCATCTTTAGTAGCATAAGCAGTTGAAAATGCACATTATGTTAAGGAACACATGAACTTAAATGGAGGTATGAGATCAACCTTTCCACATCATCCTGGATTCATGGGGAAGGCCCCTAGGACCTTCTCTAGGGGAGGGATCTCTAGGCCACCTTATTATTTCAATAGAGCCGCACCAAGGACAATTTCCACAAGTATTTCAATGGCAGCAAGTGCAGCATCACATTCATCACCAATGACATAGGCAGGTTCATGACCTTCTCAGGGAGAAACTAGTAGGGTAAGGGGTTCCAAGGGAAGGGACTCATTTCAGATACCATCACAGAGCGATGCATAGGTTCAATATCATATTACATGTTGGGGATGTGGAGGACCCCATTACCAGCGTGACTTCCTGGAGTTGCAAGCAGGATTTGTTCATAGAAAAGGAAAGGCCCCGATGGGAAGAGCAAGTAGTAGCCACCAAATTTATGCAACAGTTAATAATCGCCAGGTAGAACATCAATCCACGGTGGTGGAGTCGTCATATACACTAAATCATATCAATGTTAAAAATTTATTTGATTCTGGTGCTACAAATAGTTTCATTTCAAATTTTGCATTAGAAAAGAGTGGGTTGGTAACCTATGAGAATGATGACTTTAAACAAGTCGAGATGGCTTCGGGGGAAAAAAAAAGAGGTAGGACCTAGCATTGATAATTGTCTAGTAGACCTAGGAGTGTGTACTACCAGGTTGAAGGTATACGCCACTGCTCTCGGGACGTATTACCTAATCATTGGAATGGATTGGTTAGAAGCTCATCGAGCTATGGTATATTGTTTTGCAAAAAGGGTTCTTTGTGTTGACGATGAAGGAAGTCCAATAAACATCCACGGTGTACGGAGAAAGGTGTCTCTACACTTTATCTCAACTATCAATGTTATGCGGTGCATGAGGCAAGGGTGTTGACTATATGTAGTGGAAGCGGTGAATGAAAGGAAAGGACCCTCCTTGGATCACTACCCAATATTGTCAAAGTTTAAGGATGTTTTTCGCAATGAGAGTCCAGGGTTACCTCCTGAGAGGGAGATTGATTTTACTATTGAGCTAAAACCTAGTGCAGAACCAATTTCCAAGACTCTGTATAGGATGACAGTGCCAGAACTTTGTGAGTTGCAGATGTAGTTAAAAGAGCTACTTGAATTAGGGCTAATAAGGCCCACTGTCTCACCTTAGGGTGCACCAGTAATATTTGTAAAGAAGAAGGATGGTTCCTTACGACTATGTATAGATTACAGGGACTTGAACCTTGCTACAGTGAAAAATAGGTACCCAATTCCATGGATAGATGATCTATTTGATCAGATGAAAGGAGCAGTGGTATTCTCAAAAATTTATTTGCGATCAGGGTATCACCAATTAAGGATCAAGGAAGGAGATATTCCTAAAACTGCCTTTCGAACTCGGTTTGGACATTACGAGTTCACTGTAGTACCTTTCGAATTGACCAATGCACCAACAATATTCATGAGCCTCATGAACGGTGTATTCCAGAAGTACTTAGACCTCTTTGTATAATTATTTCTAGATGATATCCTCATCTATTCCAAGAATGAAAGAGAACATGAGGAACACTTGCGAGTGGTGTTGTCGTGCCTTAGAGAGAACGAATTATTTGGGAAGTTGTCAAAGTTTTCCTTCTTCCAGAAAGAAATTCACTATTTAGGTCATATCATTTCTAGTGAAAGAATCTCTGTGGACCCAGAAAAGGTAAAGGCCATTATGGAATGGCCAGTGTCGAACAATGCTCATGAGGTAAGAAGCTTCATGGGGCTAGCAAGTTATTATCGAAGATTTGTGGAAGGGTTCTCTAAAATAGAAAAACTGATCACCACTTTGCAGTGCAAGGGGGTCAAGTATGAATGGAAAGAAGAATGTGATAGTGCATTCATAGAGATTAAGAGGTTACTTAATAGTGCGCCAATTCTACAAGTGTTGGATATGGAAAAGGACTTCACAGTCTGCACAGATGCCTCGAAGCAAGGGTTGGGGGCCGTGCTAATGCAGGATGGAGGAGTGATAGCTTATGCATCAAGGAAGTTGAAGAAGCACGAGGAGATTTATGCTACTCATGATTTAGATTTGGCAACCGTAATGCTAGCTTTCAAGCTTTGGAGGCACTATCTAGTAGGGAGAAATTTTGATCTCAAAACAGACCATCAAAGTTTAAAGCATCTCTTCACTCAAAGGGATCTGCAAACCAGGCAAAGGCGATGGAGTGAGTTTATGAGTGAGAACGATTTTGGTATTTCATATATCAAGGGAAAATAAAATGTGGTCGTGGATGCCTTGAGTAGGAGACCACATGTCTTCTCCTTGGTACCCTTAAAAGTCAACCTGAGGGAACGTGCGTTGACACAAATCCTTGGAGAACGTTGGTATTTAAACGTTACTTCAAACCTCAAGAGTGGAAGGCTGTTAGATCCAAAGTATGATGGATATAGCCTAGAAGTATATGGACTATTAAGATATCGAGGAAGGATGTACATCCCCGAAAGTGGGGATATTCGAAGCATTATACTGAAGGAAGCCCATATAACACTTTATTGTGTGCATCCAACTGTGAAGAAAATGTATGCAGACATGAGGAAGCACTTATTTTGGGTAGGCATGAAGTGTGATGTGGTCCATTTCGTCGCCATGTGCCTAGAGTGTCAACAAGTGAAAGCCGACCACCATCACCCGACAGGTCTCCTACAACTACATGATGTTCCCATGACCAAGTGGGAAGTCATTTCTATGGATTTTGTTATGGGGTTGCCGCTCACATCTCATAGACACAATGCTATTTTTTTTATAGTTGATAAGTTAACCAAGAGTGCTCATTTTATTTTGGTTAGAGAAAATTACAATTTCACTGATGTGGTACACATGTTTGCAAGTGAGGTCATCCATTTGCACGGAATACCTAAGAAGATCATTTCAGATAGGGACTCTAGATTCACTTCTAGATTTTGGAAAAGTTTGCAGTCAGCATTGGGGAATCAGTTGAACTTAATCACAGCTTATCATCCTAAAATGGATGCGCAAACTAAGAGAGTAAATCAAGTCATGGAAGACATGCTTAGGATGTATGTCATGGGTAATCAAACCCATTGGGAGAAGTACCTACCTTTGGTAGAGTTCACCTACAATAACATTTTTCATAGCTCCATCAGAATGCCACCCTACAAAGCTCTGTATGGAAGGCCATGCAGAACATTGTTGAGTTGGGAAATATTAGAAGACCGCATGACAGTTGGGCTAGAATTGATTCAAGAGATGGAGGAATAGGCGATTCAGATTAGGAAGGGACTAAATGAAGCACAAGATAGACAGAAAAGTTATGCAGATGCACACAAGACTGACCGAAGTTATAAAGTGGGAGATCATGTTTTCATTCGTATCAGGCCTAATAAGAGTACCATTCAGTTCAGGAAGGGGACAAAGTTGTCACCTCGATTTATAGGACCATTCAAAATCCAAGAGAAAATTGGACCCGTTTCCTATCGTCTCGTACTGCCACCCCACTTGCATAAAAATCATAATGTTTTTCATATATCTGTTCTACGTCATTATGTTGGCGACGAATCACATAAACTAAATTGGAATTGGGAACCCTCACGGTAGAACCATTACACATATTGGACCGTATATTCTGACAGCTCAGGAACCGTCTGGTAGACCGAGTTAAAGTCCAGTGGGACAAGTATAATTGAGGATATGCTACTTGGGAGGATGCTGAGACATTACGAAGATATTATCCCTCACTTTTTTGACCACCTCAAGAATATGTTTCTCGAAGGTTGGGTGTATGTAACACCACCGTTTGACTTAGAAAACTAGGATTACCTAAGGCCTAATTACCTTTATTTTCTATTCACAGTGAAACTATTAATGATACACTTGAACTTTTAAGACGTATGAACCTTTATGAATGTATATATGTTATTTGAATGACGATGGATATGATGTGATCTATTTCTAACTTGAAAACTTGATATTAAGTTGTTGGTATGTGGATACCGAATTGAGATTATGGTTGTATGCAATTACATTATGACAATTCATAGATATGTATGAGTTTGTGTTATAGAGTAATCTGCAGGTCAATGGGCTATGAAATAGCCAAGGGATAATCATAATGAAAGTGGATGTCAAGACCACCGACTGAGAAACAATATGGTATGAATCATTTCACATGAAATTATATTGGTTTGAATGCATAGCTATGATATATGGACCAATGCAGGATTTCAGGTGGTGAGACTGCCTAAAACTGAATAAACGATGACAAAATTCCTAGCAACACGGTGCCACTGTATATTCCATTGTAGGGTGTGTACCCTAGTCCTATTAAGAGGGGTGGAGGCATTTCCCACCATGTATCCCATGAAACCTGGAGTCATGGGAGGACGGTGTTAGCTCACGCTCCCCTAGATGTGTGATGATGACTGTCAGTTGCCTACTGGAGAAGCTTGGTCAAGAAAGTGACACTTCCGCTTATGGGTTCTAGTTGGAGTTAGGTCAATATAGTTGACGCTCCAAGATAGTCCAGCAGAGGAAGGGTAGGAATGGAAGATGGAAGTAATTTAGGGAGGAAGGATGAATAGAAATAGTTGAGAGTGTATGGATATTTTCCTTATGGTGGAATTTATTGTTTTTCCTTCTAAAAAGAAAATGTGTATATATGTATATTCATAATTGCTTAACTAAACTACAATTGTCTAAATAAACATTGTTGAGATAGATTATTGTAATTAAGGGATTTCACAAACAATTGATTGGTTTATTATCTTTTATAAATTGAATAGTCTTGTTGATTGGATTGGATGCATATAAAAATTACTATAGAAGTGATAATTATTGTTATTAGTACATGCACGAGACTTGTATGTACTAGCTACACATGCATTTCTTGCACATGTACACTAGTATGTATCAGTTTTATTGCCTTACTTACTGATAATGTTGTTTATTGGATATGAATGTGTGAACCATGTGTCATTTCCCTTGTATCATAAAATACTTTAACTTCGGGACGAAGTAACAACCCTAATTAATTAATTGTCATAATTAAATATTTTTTTAATGTATATTAGTTTAATTAATTAATTGTCCTTATTAAATATTTGTTGAATGTATATTAGTTTAAGTAATCAATTAATTAATTATCATGATTAAATATTTTTTTAAGGAATATTGGTTTAATAAATTAATAATTTTCATTTTTGAGACTTAATGAAGGGGATGAGGTGGTTGAGACTTAATGAAGGGGATAAGGTACTTGAGACTTAATGGGGGGGATAAGGTGGTGAATAATGGGGAAGGGAGGATAAGGTAAGGGGAAAACACTCGTTAAAGGGGGGATTTTGTTTTGGAGCATTATTTTTCATATTAGAGGACTGTATTACTGGTTTGGCTAGGGGGAAGCTTGTTGGAGGATTGTATTACTGGTTTTTCTTGAGGAGCTTGTTAGAGGTATGTCACAGGGGTCACCTATTGTTGCTTGGAGTTTTGGGCTCGGGGGCCAGAAAACCACAAGGATTCCTAGAGCTAGTAAACCGGAGAGCCTCTGGAAAAGATTCAGTTTTCAGACACTGCAGTTAGCAACAATAGGAAATAAAGGGACAAACTTTTTCTTCAAGAGGTATTTTACCAGTATTAATTTTGTTGTAAATGAAAGTTATGATATGTATCTATGTATTGAAAATGTGTAATATGTTGTGTAATCTGTTTTGTGACTATTTTGGACTATATAAATTGAGAATTTGATATTTAACTAATTAATTTGCTAGAACTTCAACATAAATTAGATAGATTCGTTGTAATGCAAATGGAAATAGAAATTAGATGTCATGTTCAAGAAAAGAAAAGTAATTTAGATTACAAATTTACCATTTAACTTTGAATCCCTAGTAAAAAGCTTTACAAAAATGGGTATTCCTTTAACTATGAGTTTACTATTAAATAAATACATGAAGAAATGAAAGCATTTATTAGATATAGTTTCCTACCTATTATTTTTATTTTTGTTTGTAGATAGATTGTATAGCAAGGTATAAGAATTTGTTTTGAATGAAGAATAACATTGAAGAATCTATGTGATGTCTCTATATTTTTTTATTTTCTCATAAAAGATATTATTCCTATAACTATTTTAACAAAATAGTGTTGATAGTATTTAGTTCTTTTAGTTAAACAATAAATAAATAAATAAGAGGTATACTAAAAAAATTAAATACAATGGTAACCAATATAAAGTTATAGATATAAATTTATTTCAGATATATGCTTTAAGTCACTGTAGAATAGTTAAAATATTTCCATTCAATCTTTTATCTAAGCATTTGATAAGATAAACAGAGTTAAAATATTTCCATTCAATCTTTTATCTAAGCATTTGATAAGATAAACAGAGATTCAAGAAGACCAAGGACTGTACTAGCTTATCTATTAATCAATATACTTGATCCAAACATACTATTAAATAATCTTGGAGTTCTAATTAAAAAAGAAAAGAAAAAAAAAACCCTAGGGTTCCTAAAATAAAGGAGTTGAAGACAAAACAATAGAAAGTATCGACATCTTATAAACAAGAATGGCGCCTCGTAAATAATAGAGGAAACCCTCGACCTATGTTAATATGTGGAGATAATATTTAAGAAAGTTTAAACTCTAATAAGAAATCATCTACGAAGTAAACATAGGTTGCGCCAATCCTATCCGACAGACACTCTGGTGTAGTTACAGTTCATCCTTTACGACTTTATCATAACCTATAAGAAGTGGCTATGTTCAAGGGATTCATGAGATAAAGTTATCATATGATAACTTGTGTGAGAGCCATGTAATATGCTAGTACTTGTCTTGAAGGGCTTCGATTCCCCCTGCAAACAAGCCATAAAATTACAAATTAGAGAACAAAATCAAATAATACCTATTGAATTTAAATGAATTAATGGCCTGAGAATATAATCATAATTATCCAGATGTAATGATGACTATAGTGTTAAATATATTGTACCCTCAATAGTCTGACCGTACACTGCCAGCTGTACTGGAAAGTTGTACTTTCTATTTTTGTCTTGCCTGAGCATATATAGCTCAACCGTCTTACATTGTAACTATCTTCTGAGTTCTGTACTTCTTCATACATTTGAATATACTATTCTTTTCTCTCTGCATTTCTCTGTCCTTCACAATTTA
>ML777143.1:198731-242765 GCA_009831015.1 Picea engelmannii
ATATATATATATATATATATATATATATATATATAAGTACTCTCACCCAATTCAATTAAGGAACACTAACTATTCTCATGTTATAAGTGGATTGATAACAACAAATGATATTAATAAAAGTCCTTATGTTGATAATCCCATGGGGAATATTAGTAAGAGTATATACGTATGTTTATGCTAATGATGAAAGTAATGTAACTAGTGTATAGTTATAAACATAGAGAAGTTGGTACGATAAGTATGATGATGTACACCAAAGGATTTGGGAAAGTTTAAAATACATAAATCTATACATGTGAGTGTTAGTGGGGAAAATGCCCCTATTACTATAGCAGGGGAAAAGTACATTACTATAGCAGGGTCAAAGTACATGTAGAGCTATTGTAATGTCCCCAAGGTCGAGCCCTGTCATAAATCTTGGTTATGAAATGAATTGTAAATATGTTTTATATGCTTGTGAGCCAAGTTTTTATAAGATGGTGGGCTTATGTGATTGTTAGGCCAGAGAGCCTAAGGGTTGAAGGCCAAGAGCCTGATTTTGTAGATGTATCAATGCAGAACATTAATAAAATATAAATACCTCTGCATGCAGACTGACCATGATGAATGAGTGATGGGGGACTAAGCTTCTGCAAAGTGGGCAAGGGATTAGGGGCTGGAAGGTGGGAAGAGGGGCTAAGTGATGAGCCTAGGGGGCTAAGCCTAGAGGCTTAAGTCCTTGGGAATAATATTTTAATATTATTCCAAAAAGAATGTGAATAATATTCTTTATCCTAAGTTCTTTTGGAAGGACAAGCAACTTCAAAATGGATGGAACGCACGCAGTTGCATGGGTGACAAGTGTCAACCCGGGCGCATGCAAATAAAGCGTCTGAGATCAGTCGTGTTGGGGCATGAACCGGTCTGACCTCTGCAAGAGACCTCGTCCATCTTCTGAACCGTGCATCCCTGAAAGCTGAAAAGTCTGTGTGTTGATTTCTAGAAAAGTCGATGCATCCTCTATCTGAGCATATCGAGACTATGTCTGGAGTCTCTATTCCAAATCCATAACCGTGAGACCATCCTGTCATTGTTGAGCCTGTTTGGAAAGCCCATGTCTGTTTTCCCCATTGGATGTTGTGGTCATGTTGTGCTGGACTGCGTGTGGCTTGTTGGCCAGTTTGTACAACACTCTCTCCAGGTGAGAGAGATGGTTGAATTTGGAAGAACAGGTTGTTGGGCCTGTGAGCGACTCTCTCTAGGTGAGAGAGTACGCAGAGGAAGGAGAGAACTTTTGGAAGGAACCCTATAGCTTCCATAGAGCTCGGAGACTTCCGGTCCGATCTGTTTCTGAAACCCAAGGCAAGGGAGGTTAGCATCCAAATAATTGTCTAGGTGACAGAGAAGGTGTATACTCCTGGGGGTGGAGTAGGCATGTGGGGAAGGAGAGTCTGTGAGCAGTGAGTATGAGTGGTTCCTGGAAAAGAATTCCTTCCTTGTGACTGTGTGTTTTCCCTATAACCTCAGCCTAGCCTAGGATTCCTTGCCTTGGGGGTGGAGCTTAGTCTTAGCTCGGGGGTGACCCACTACTAAGCTTGATGAGCAGTGTGGTCTAAGGCTGGGAGGTTCGTGGAAGGCCTATACATGGTTGGTGGAATTACCATTGTTTCAAAGATAAGTACCAAATGATGTTTAATTATGTTTTATGCATGTCTCAGTATTTATATTTATCGTGTATTCTAATGTGCATACGAATTAATGTTAAAGCCATTGATTATTTATAATAGAAGTAATTATTATGGTTACTCTGAGTTTAAATGTGTTTCATTTTCTTAAATGCATGTCTTATATATAGAATTAAGTAGGATATTGTTATTCCGTGCAGTAGCGCCTGCCCGACCCAGAATGGGGGTGCTACAGTTTGGTATCAGAGTGTTACAGTATGAAAGTGTGTTACAGTTTGGTATCAGAGCCAAGGTTTCGACATTGAGCTTAGATGGGCCATTTGAGTTCTCTTTGGACCAAGGGTTTGAGGAGAAATTGTGTCTGGAGGACCAATTTCACACCTTTGAATGCTCCTAAGTGTCAAGGAGTTACTTGACCATATTACAGATCTCAGGAGGTGTAGCGGTGTTATGAAACCGCAACTAGGGGGGCATCTTGCCATAGGGAAAGAGGACTCCACACAAGAAGTGTTGGAGTCGTAGGATCTGTTTAGGGAAAAGGAGAACCCTCATGACCGTCAGATCTAGAAAACGTGCGCAAGGTTTAAAAACCCTTTTGAGTTTCTCAGGAACGTGGAAATCGCGATATGTGAAATCCCAAATTCGTCAGGACCGTCCATCAGCGGGACATGTTGCTGCCAGACGACATTTCAGCACCCGAGAAACCAAAGGGGAAGAACCTTATTTTCGCAAGTCATGAAATAGCGAAACTCGATATCCCAAAACGATCTAAACCATAGATTGTAAGAGAGGAACTTGACCGTTTGATCAAGTGGAAGAGTAGACAGTAATTTCAGAGTTTCGGTAAACAAAATTTCAAGATGTGTGGATGCACGAACTCCAGATGCCTGAAACCCTGAAACATCGAAAATCTCTGTGTCATAAATCTAAGAGAAGTCTAACCGTTGGATTGCCTTGGAATGGATGTGGACACATGGGTGTGTACCATGTGCCAGTGAGTCAAGAAGACAAGCGAGAATGGTGGGACCTGATGACGTCCCTAAAGGTGACGTGGACCCTCCTGAATGTACCATGCACCACCGTGGTTAGGGGAGACAGCTGTGCTATCGACCCCGAGAGTAAAGTAAAGAGGAATTTCAGAATTCGAGAGTTGGAGTGACATGGGGTTGGGAGTCACTGCATCGTGAACTCCCAGGTACCGAAGACCCAAAAACCCGAAGTGTCGAGTCCTGAAATCCCTACCAGGGTTGGTAACAACTATGTTGTGGGCCTAGGGGAAGAGAGGTTGGAAGTTCGGGAGTCAGGAGTTGAAGAGGGAGGCAAGTGCGAGAACCTCCGGGGACCAAAAACCCCGAAACCCGAAACACCAAAGTTTCGAAATCCCAAAATTTTCGAAGGACATAAGAACTATCGAGGATTTAACTATTGGATCCTCATGGACAAAAACCCCGAAAACTGAAGTCCCGAAGTCCCGAAAATTTGCAGAGCCAGGAAGGGCTCAGAAAACTTAGTGAATTTGAAACGTTTTCTTATTCACGTTGGTTAATGAATGTTATGGTTTTTATTAAGGGTTTAAGGCCTGACAAACTTCAGTTGACTGGACGGTGTGTGTTGAGAGTTCAATGAGTGTCGGGACAGCCGAGTATAGAAATGGAAGAGGTGCAGATTGCCTCCGAAACAGAGGACAAAAGAGTAGGAAGGGATGTCAACTTGGAAATTGAAGGATCAAACTCCATTGGGCACGGAAGAGAATTGGATAAGGAATGACATATAATGAAAATCATTGAAGGATTGCAGAGAGATGCCCAGGCTCGCCAAGATGATAATCGAAAACTCATGAAAGTCAGGGATAGGCAGGGTGAATTCAACTTAAATATGTTGAAGACCCTGAAAAGAATAGAAAGGAAATTGGAAAAGGAGAGTGACACAAGAAAAACAGGGAGTCGCAGGACCCCTTAGAGAAAAAGAAGATCGAGGAGTGGTAGCAGACATCATCATCGCTCCCCAAAGCATTCCAGTAGGGAAGCATGTAGTAGTTCAAGCCCTTCCCCTACCAGGAAACTCTGAAGATCTGGAGTGGATGAATTGAAGGGAGAGATGAACAAGATCAAGCCTCCAATGTTCGATGGAGAACATAAGAAGGAGGAAGATGCTGAAACATGGTTGCTTGGCATGAGGAAATATTTCCAACTGCAGAATTATTCCTCTCATGCAGAAGGAAGAATTGTGATGTATCAATTGAAAGGAAAAGCATCCATGTGGTGCGATCAGTTTGCGCAGGTGCAACACATCAAAGAGAAGGATGTCACTTGGAAGGAGTTCAAGGGATATTTCGAGAAGAAATACCTGACTGAAAGATACTATGACAGAAAGATGAAGGAGTTCTTCAAACTCGAGCTAGGAAACATGGCCATTGATTAATACGAATGAAGTCTCTTGGAACTACTGAAGGGTAAAATCATGAATCTGGGTAACACTTTCGTGACAATCGAGTCTTCAAAATTTCTAGTGGCAATTTTTCGGCCGAGGCCGAAAATTTTCACGTCAAATTTAACGGTGCCCTTGAAATTCGTGTACAATGTTTTTTGGATGAATTATTTTCCCATGGTAAGCATATTTCAGCCGAAAGACTTTTTGGCCGAAATGTTTATTTTTAACGGATTCCGTTAAAAACTAGGTTTCAGCCGAAAGAATATTGAAAGTATGTTCTGTTCATCAAAGATGAGGCTGTCAAGATTCAGAGGTATCTGAGTGGACTGCTAGCTGCCATTGGTGACAAGATTCAGTATGACGATCCTAAGACTATGGAAGAAACAATAAGAAGGGATAAATGCTTATATGAACAGAAAAGAGAAAAGCCTCCTTTTCGGAAGGCTTGGGATGATCAAAAGAAGTTTAGGAAAGAGAAAATGCTGAAGGGAAACAAGCCTCCCTTTTTCAGAAACAGTCCTCAGGGACAACCATCCTTTAGAGAGCCTAGGAAGGCTAAAGTGGGTGAAGAAATGCCTAGACCGCCACCTATGGAGTGTTGGGGATGTAAAGGAAACCATAGGTATTGAGACTGCCCCCACAGAAAAGATAAAGCGAGAACCATCCCCAATGTTCAGCAAGATAAAACAATGGAGGATATGGGAAGCAGAATGCCAAGGATCTACGCAGCCCTAGACAACAAGCAAGCAGAATTTCAATCACACATGATTGAAGTGGAAGGTATGATTAACAACCGACCATTTAATATTTCAATCGATTTAGGGGCTAGCCATAGTTATGTAGATCCTAGGGTGCTGGAAAGTTTGTGTTTATCAAGAAGCAAACATGAAAAGTCTTGGTTAGTGTAGTTGGCTACAGGAACCAAGAGGAAAGTCACTGAGTTGGTGAAGTCTTGTTCTATGGACATGAAAGGGGTGTGAACGAAGGGTGAATTGAATATTCTGCCTTTAGGATCTTATGATTGTTTAATTGGAATGGACTAGTTGGAATAGCACCATTCCCTTCTGGACTGTCGTAACAAGAAGTTTACATGCCTGGATGAGGAAGGGAATTAAAAAACAATCCAAGGGATTCACATAGCTGTGGTGGTTAGAGAAATCTCAGCAATGCAGCTGAAGAAGTGCTATAGAAAAGGATGTCAATTATTTGCAACCCATGTGGAAAAAGCATCCAGAGATGAAGTCCCAAAGATTGGAGACCATGAAGTACTTACATAGTTTGAATATGTATTTCAGGAGGTACCTGGACTACCTTCGAAGAGAGACATTGATATTTCTATAAATTTGATGCCTGGAGCAACTCGAGTGTCGAAAGTTCCTTATAGAATGAGCATGCCAGAGCTGAAAGAATTGCAATTGCAGCTTGAAGAGATTCTAAAGAAGGGGTACATTCTCCCAGCGTGTCACCTTGGGGTGCCCCAGTCCTATTCGTGAAGAAGAAGGATGGGACGTTGAGGGTGTGCATTGATTTCTGATAGTTGAACAAGGTAACTATCAAGAACAAGTATCCTCTACCGAGGATCGATGATCTTTTCGATCAGTTGAAGGGTGCAAAAATATTTTCGAAGATAGATCTCAGATCAAGATATCACCAGGTAAGAATAAAGGATGAGGATATCAGCAAGACCACCTTTAGAAGAAGGTACATTCATTAGGAGTTCACAGTGGTGCCGTTTGGACTGTCAAATGCACCTGTTGTCTTTATGTGCTTGATGAATGGTGTATTCAGGGACTATTTGGAGAAGTTTTTCATAGTCTTCCTGGATGACATCTTGGTGTATTCCAAGTTAGAGGAAGAGGATGAACAACACCTGATACTGATGTTTCAAGTGTTGAGAGGACACCAACTATATGCCCAATTGAGCAAATTCTCATTTTACCAAAGGCAGATCCATTACTTGGGGCACATTATTTCAGAAGAAGGGATCGTTGTGGATCCTAAGAGAGTTGAGGCCATTCGAGAATGGTCAGCGCCAAGGAATGTGGTGAAAGTCAAATCCTTTATGGGTCTAGAGGGATATTACAAAAGTTTTATAAAAGGATTCTCAAAGATATGTCATCCTATCACTTCCTTGCAAAGGAAGGGGAAAAAGTTTCAGTGGATTGAAGAGTGTGAGAAAAGTTTCCAGTGATTGAAGCAGTTGTTAACCAGTGCTCCAATCTTGAGGATTACAGATCCAAATATGGATTTTGTGGTGTGCACAGATGTGTGTGAGGAAGGGTTGGGAGGAGTTCTCAGCCAATATGGATTTGTAATCTGTTATGAGTCCAAGAAGCTGAAAGAGCATGAAAAGAATTATGCCACTCATGATTTGGAGCTGGCAGAAATCGTCCATGCTCTGAGGAAATGGAAACATTACCTCATTGGAAGGAGATTCGAATTGAGAATAGAACACAACGGTCTGAAATATTTGCTTGATCAGTTGACTTTAAACGCTAGACAAAGTAGGTGGCTGGAGTTTCTGTGTGAATACGACTTTGATATCAAGCATATCAAGGGGAATGAAAACAAGGTGGCTGATGCACTCAATAGAAAAGTGCATGACTTCCTTGCTACAACCATTAGCATGTACATGACTGATATTAAGGATAGAATTTTGGAAGCTGCAAATGCAGATTTGCAGTACAGAGATTTGGTAGCAAAGCTACAACAAAGTGAAATGCCATAGAAAAGGGATAGTTACACTGTGGAAGCTGATGGATTACTTCTGTATAAATACAGAGTGTATATACCCAATGTCCAGGAATTGAAACTTGCGATTCTAAAAGAAATGCATAACGTGACTTATGTTGGACACCCTGGATATCATAAGACTGTGGTAGCAGTCAAAAGCCATTACTTTTGGTTGGGTATGAAGAGAGATATCATTGAATACATCACCAGATGCATAGAGTGCCAGAAAGTTAAGGCTAAGCATAGGCACCCAATAGGGTTGCTATAGCCTTTGCCCATTCCTGAGTGGAAGTGGGAAGTGGTGACCATGGATTTTATTACAAGATTGCCTAGAACAAGCAAGCAACATGATTCGATCATGGTTGTGGTGGACAAGCCTACAAAAGCTGCCCATTTTATTCCACTGAAAACCACTCACAAAGAAGCAGATGTTGTTGATATATTCTTAAAGGAAGTGGTATGATTGCACAAAATTCCTAAAACGATTGTGTTTGATAGGGACCTGAATTTCACCTCGAATTTCTGGAAAGAACTGTTCAAAGGATTCGAAACGAATCTGAATTTTAGTACATCATATCATCCTGAGTCTGATGGACAGACAAAGAGGGTGAACAGAGTAATAGAGGACATGCTGAGAATGTACGTGATGGACAAACCATCAAGATGGGAAGACTACCTGCATTTGGTAGAATTCGCCTACAATAATGGGTATCATGCATCATTGAATATGAGCCCATTTGAAGCACTTTATGGAAGAAAGTGCAACACTCCAATGAGCTGGGATAATCCAGCTGACAGAGCAGTAGTTGGGCTAGAGTTGCTCAAGGAGATGGAGGACCAAATGATAAAAATTAAACAGAATTTGAAAACTTCCCAGGACAGGTAGAAAATTTATGCTGATAAGAATAGAACCCACCAAGAATTCAAAGTGGGTGATCATGTTTTCCTGAAAGTGAAAGATAACAGGAGTTCCCTGAAGCTGGGAAGTTGCGCCAAGTTGGCAGCCATATTTTGTGGGCCATTTGAAATCCTGAAAAGGATTGGTCCAGCTGCATACATGCTTGCATTACCTGCATCTATGACTATACATAATGTGTTTCATGTTTCATTGCTTAAGAAATATATACCTGATGCTAATCATGTTATCGATTGGAATGTGATTCAGGTGGAACAAGAAGGTGTCCTGCAAGTGCATCATGTGCGCATATTGGACAGGAAAATAAAATAGCTCCGAAATCGAGCTATAAATCTTGTAAAGGTCCAATGGACCTGGTACGGTCCTAAGGACGCAACATGGGAGAATGAAGATGTTATGCAGGCAGAGCACCCACATCTTTTCGAAAATTTTGAAAAGCTTGCAGAGACAGTGTAAAGTTTCACTGAGGATAGTGCATAAATAAGGGGAGGGGGATTGTAATGTCCCTAAGGCCAAGCCATGTTGTAATTCTTGGTTATGAAATGAATTCTAAATATGTTTTATAGGTTGGTGAGACAAGATTTTATAAGCTGGTGGGCTCATGTGATTGTTAGGCCAAAGAGCCTAAGGGTTGAAGGCCAAGAGCCTGATTTTGTACATGTATCAATGCAGAACATTAATAAAATATAAAACACCACCACGTGCAGTCCAACCATGATGAATGAGTGACAAGTGTCAACTCAGGCGCATGTAAATAAAGCATCAGAGATCAACAATGTTGGGGGTTACTCCACCATTCGACCCTCGACTTCCTGGGCATGAATTGGTCTGACCTCTGCAAGAGACCTCGTGCATCTTCTGAACCATGCATCCCTGAAAGCCAAAACATCTGTGTGTTGATTTCTAGAAAAGTCGATGCATCCTCTGTCTGAGAAGATCGAGCTTGTGTGTGGAGTATCTGTTCCAAATCCATAACCATGAGACCATCCTATCATTGTTGAGCCTATTTGGAAAGCCCATGTATGTTTTCCCTGTTGGTTGTTGTGGTCACGCAGTGTTGGACTGCGCGTGGCTTGTTGGCCAGTTTGTACAACACTCTCTCTAGGTGAGAGAGGTGGTCGAAGTTGGAAGAACAGGTTGTTGGGCCTGTGAGAGACTCTCTCCAGGTGAGAGAGTGCGTAGAGGAAGGAGAGAACTTCTAGAAGGAACCCTGTAGCTACCACAGAGCTCGGAGACTTCCAGTTCGGTCTGTTGCTGAAACCCAAGGAAAGGGAGGTTAGCAGCCGAAGGACTGTCTAGGTGACAAAGAAGGTGTATACTTGTGGGGTGGAGCAGGCATGTGGGGAAGGAGAGTTTGTGAGCAGTGAAGATGAGTGGTTCCTGGAAGAGAATTCTTTCCTTGTGACTATGTGTTTTCCTTGTAACCTCAACCTAGCCTAGGATTCCTTGCCTTGGGGGTGGAGCTTAGTCCCAGCTCGGGGGTGACCCACTGCTGAGCTTGATGAGCAGTGTGGTCTAAGGTTGGCTTGTTCATGGAAGGCCTGCACTTGGTTAGTGGAATTACCACCATTTCAAAGATAAGTACCATATGATGTTTAATTACTTTTTCTAGCATGTCTGAGTATTTATATTTATCGTGTATTCTACTGTGCATACGAATTAATGTTAAAACCATTGATTATTTATAATAGCAGTAATTCTTATGGTTACTTTGAGTTTAAATGTGTTTCATTTGCCTAAATGGATGTCTTATATATAGAATTAAGTAGGATATTGTTATCCCATGCAGTAGCGCCTGCTCGACTCAGAATGGGGGTGCTACAGTTTGGTATCAAAGCGTTACAGTATGAAAGTGGGTTATAGCTATGATCTCGCTTAAAAGACAATCATATTCTTAAACTACCCCAAAGATTCTAAATGGTTGAATAGAAAGAAATCGGAAAGTAGGTCAGAAGTAGTATCTTTGGTTTTAAATTTCGATGTAGACCTCCTCCACCTTTGTATCTTCCCAGGATGTTGGTCTCCTCCCAAAGCACCTGTAAGAATACTTAAGAAAGCAATGATAAAAATACTATATCTCTACTCATCAATATTAGGGTTAGATATAAACCATTATTCATAAATCAAATGAAAAGCATAAACACATAATATTTGGGACAAGAAAATGATTCTTTTATTTAGTATGAAGATTAAAAGTTACAACCTTCAATGAATGACACTTCGTGAACTAGGTTCAGGCTCCTATTAATGTTTCTCCAAGTGCATCATCCCAAAGCATTCTCTCACAATCAACTAATCACTTTAGGGAAAGGGAATGGATTGTATAGGAGAAAGGTCTAGAGAGGGAATACTAAGGCCAAATCACGGAAAGGGGGTTGCAATATTTGGAATAAGAGGGGGAAGGGATTTTGGAAGAGTTTATTTGTTCTCATGATTGATGATGGAATGGGACCCCAATACCTCCTTTTATATGACAAAAGGATAGTTATTCGGTTTGGGGATGGGCTAAAGTGGGTGAATTAGTTAGGAAACCTCCAATAGCTCATTAATTCCACCGAATTACTTGTAACATTTTATTTCTTGCAACTTTTGGAGGCAAACACGTGTTTTTTAGTATGTAGATAGCATATGTACACAGGCTATCTTTCACATAGTAGTCGTATGTACGCGGGAAGTAGTGTAGTAGGGCACGTACATGCTCAAAAATTGGTTTTTTAACGAGAGTTTCGCGGCAGTAATTTGGCCAATTGTGCAAGCAGAAAGGCCAATGCCATATATGCATAAGTAGGGAATTTTAGGGATATAATATATTACCCCTAATGTGTGAGGTCAAAAGAGAAACTGATGGCCAAGATACATTACAATATCTTTACCAGTGGGAAGGCATGAAGTCAAGTGAGCCCGGGACTAGAGTTCAGGAGGTCATTATCTACAAAACAATAATAAATATCTTTGATGCAGGCATAACCATGCTCGCGATGAAGTAATCATGGTTTTCAATCAAGTACACTGCAGATACATGTCATAGAAATGTCTATATAAAATGTAGCCGAAATAAACACACAACGGATCTACATTGCAAAATCAATCAATGATATTCAAGTACAATATAATATGTGTCTTAAAGAAGCATGAATTCCTGCAACTGGAGATGAGGACTTCATAGCTCTAGAAACAACTTTAAGATCTTCAACAGCTCAGGTAAGAGTACAATAGGAGTGTAAGACTTACTACTCTGAGGTCTTCGACATGTCATCGGGAAAAGACTGGAGGATATCGATCATCAGGCAAAAAAATTCTAGATTTTGAATACGGACTTCACTGGACTCATGGGATGGACGAATCATGAAATTCAAGAGACAAACTACATAATGATCGACTGAGTCTGGATAAAACTTCCCCTATACAAAATCATGAAAGATGATCAAACTCACGAAGCGTAACATTGACACAAATCTGTGATGTAGGAGGCACTGTAAACTCTCCATATGTTTGGAAGAGTAAGCAAATGGAGGAGGACACAACTCTATGTAGAGAGAACAACTTATTAAGGTCATACTAAATACCAATTCTTGGAGAACAAATGAAAGGATGTTCTTTGTCCAAGGCAAACTATCTTGCTGCCAAAAAAATAATGTATATTTCCCATCCCCTCTTTTTGGAATATTTAATTTCTTTTTGTCTTTTTCAAATTTTCAACGATCTTGAAAAAGAATAAAAAAATTATACGTTACAAAGGAGGAATGAGTGTAGCAAGCAAGAAAACTAGTTCCAAGTGCATGGAACATATTGATGCTCAAGGTAAGGAGACATGTGCATGATAAGGACACTCAAGGAAAATTCCTCCATGGGTCAATGTGTCGGATAGGAAAGGCAAAAATTGTTGCAAGGCTTGCATATAAGGAATGATTTAAAGGTTCAATTGAGAGAAACATGGAGTCAGCATTAGTCCAAATACGCAAAGATGAGATGCACAATGTGATTAAGCATGACATAACAAGACTCCCTCCATGTGAATTTTTACGAGCCTAGAGAAGGTAAGATCGGTGGTTTTTTCATGTTTAGAGAGTCTAAAAAAACATTAAGGAAGACTCGAGGGAGTACCTTTTTCACAATTAGTCCAATCGGCTCGAAAAAGGTTTAAACTTGCACCCATAGGATGTCTCTTTAAAACTGTTTTAACGAGTGTGAAAAAAACAAGATCACTCAGCTATATTTTCAACTTTAAGTAGTTTGAAAAGAGCTTAACTATGGACTCACAACCTTTTTCTAGGTTTGGTCTCCTTAGCTGAAAAAATTATTAAATATAACTGAGGATAACTCTCTCAGTGAGATAAGTCTCCTAAGGCGTACCTTTTTCTTGAATAATATACTGGCTAGAAAAGGGTTAAACTCATGCCAAGTAGATGTTCTTATAGAACAATTTAACGAGTGTGAAGGAAAAAGGTCACTCGATGATATTTTCATATTTAGGGAGTCTGAAAGGAGCTTAAATATGGACTCCAAGGGGGTTCCTTTTTCATAAGTAATATCCAATGCCTAAAAAAGAGATAAACCAAAACTAAGGAGAATGTTCCTTTTTTGAAAATTTAGTCCCTACGGCTTGAAAAAGGTTTAAACTTACACCTGAGAATACTCTTATAGTGAACCAAAGTTCCTAGAGAATACCTTTATTCTTAAAATTAGCCATCCAGAACGAAAAAGGGGTAAACCACCATCCAACATATGTGCCTTCAAATTTGAGTTTGGCGAGCGTGAAGGGAAATAAGATCGCTCAGAAATATTTTCAATTTTAGAGATTTTGAAAAGGGCTTAAACAAGACTCTAGGGGGGTTACTTTTATCAATTAATCCATACAAGATCAAAAAGAATAAATACAGTCTCGTTGGATTTTGCTTTCAAAATTTAAAGTGAGCTTGAAAGACAACAAAGCATGCTCATTAGGGAGTCTCGTGGGTAAGGCTGAGAATGATGATAAAAAGAGGAATGTGGCTTCAATATGTGATCATGGAGGGACTAACAAGGACTCCCAAGCCTATATAGTCAAAACTCACAGCATGGAGGCCCAAATGCAGCAAAGGATATACCTAGGGGATCCATGTAAAGGTAGGCTCTAAAACCTAATTGCGACACTTCTAAAGAAGTATAGAAGCCTTTGTGTCACACTTCGGTGGGATCGATCTTATGGAAAAGTAGAAAAGACAACGATATGCAGAAATATGGGAGTGAAAACCTAACTTATATGCCAAAGTTGGAAAAAATGACTTTTACCATGGGACGATATAAATGTAACCCATCTCAAAAAGTCACCAAACTGCAAGGACGAGTCCATCAGGATGAGTGAAATATAACTCAAAAGAGAAATCAAGTAGCAACCAAGCCAGGAAAAGTGAAAAAGGGGACCAAATTAGGGGAAAAAGGGCCAAAAAGGTCTATAAATAGAGGTGGACAGCTCAATTTTACCATTGCAATTTAGAAATTAACAAAAAGTAAAAAACCTTTTTATCAAAAACATAAATTATGGGAGCTACGATGGACAGAAAACCCTCCCACTTGGACCAAGTAAGTATAAATCCCTCCTTCTTCCTTTAAAATTAATCTATTTTCATTTAAATTTTAGTTTGGGAGGTGTGCACCCTTCAAAAAGGGTCACATCTACATGTACGTAGATTGTCAAAGGTAAAACCACATATGTACTTAGGCAGAGTAATAAACAACTCAAGTACATACACAATTGTTCAAACTACAGCCCGCATACACCTCCTTTTGGATTGAAAAAATAAAACACAAGTACTAAACCCTCTCCAAATTTTGTGTGTGACGGGATGTATGTGCACTGGAGAGAGAGGGAACATGAGGAGTTGGACATCTTAGCCGAGGAGGACCCTATGGTGGTTGCTACGCTAAAAAACTGTGGCTTATGGAAATTATTTCATTGTTTGTTCATGAGGGAACAACTGAGGTTGCTTAATTCCTTGGTAGAGTATTGGCATCTCGATCCAAAGGCATTCATGTTAGAGGGTCAATCATTGACCCCATCCATAAAGGACATATAATTATTAATCGACCTCTCTAGGAGAGGGGAACTGGTTAACTTGAGGACCTTTCCTCCAGGGCCATACAATAAAGAATATTACATCGTGATGTATTATGAGGTTGGTATCGAGAAAGTAGGTTCTTAGGTGCCAATTCACAGGATTACCAACCTCTCCCTATGACTTATTTTACTCATTATCAAGCAGATTACTAGATCTACAACACTCCATCAGGCCTCCTTTGCATAGATGCAGTTGGTAGTTCATTTTTTAGAGGTGACAATCTTTGACTGGAACACTACCATGCTAGTATGCATGAAGAGATAGCTCACGGAGTGTCTTAGGCGTGCCAACAAGAACTTCGGCTTTGGTACCATTTTATGATCTTTTTTCTTCGAGAGGGTTCCTAGTCTTGTAAATGTGTTGAACCTACACATAATAGATCTATCTAGAAAATACTACACACATTTGCAGAGAGAAATTGAGAAAGAATAAGAAGGAGAGAAAGAATGGAAGAAATCTCATTGACCGTTCAGAATAATGAATAATTTACACATGATATACTTTGTATAACTCAATGAGTGCGCACTGGAGGAGAACCAATGTGCCATAATGGTGGCCTAGAGTGATATGGACACACACCAGTAGTTATGAGAGTGAACTACCACCTAGTCTAGTCTCTTAGGAAGTTACAGGAGTGAACTTCCACCTACTTGAGTTAACTAGTCAACTAGTCTTCAGTTAACTGAATGAACAGAGAGTAGTGAGGAGTTAACTCAGGGAATAAAGGGTAATGCACCAATTTGGTGATGATCCCAAGGAAAGTGCACATTAGATGGTGATTATCCCAATGTTGCATGGTGACAAAACTAATGCAGCATCTAAACTCAACTCAACTAGTCAAACTGAAGTGTCAACTGAAAGAGAATATTCTCCAAGTGGAGTATTCTCCTCTAAAATATAGAAGACTGGATAATGACTAAGTATGAATAATAAACAAGGAACAAAATTAGGAAAAAAAAATCCTATGTGTGTTTGAAGTAACTCCAACACCCCCCCTGAACATCATTATGGTGAAAATAAAGAATGGGTCTCGCCAACGGCATCGTGTTAGGTACCCAAATACAAAATATACACTGAAATAAAGCGAGGAAAGAGGGAAAACCTCATGGGAAAAACCCCCTCTCAAGGTACAATGTATGTAAAAACAAGAACTCCAATTGCTAGGAAACTGTGTCCTTCACTCCAAGACGACTTCATAGATAATGGAACTTATGCTCAGTGAAGGTCTTGGTGAATATGTCTGTCATATGTTCTTCTGAAGGACAGGACTATAGGTCAATGATCCCCTCATGTACTAATTCCTAGATGTAGTGCATGTGGATCTCGATGTGCTTCATCTGCTTCCTATGAACTAGATCTCTAGAGAACTTTAGAGTGCTCTGGTTGTCACACCAGATGACTATAAACGGATGAAACTAAATTCTGAACTCAGTGAGAAAATGTTGTAGCCACATAGCCTGAATGGTTATGTTAACTATCCCTCTATACTCTACCTCGACTGAAGATAGAGCAATCGCATATTGCTTCTTGCTCAACCAAAATATAGGCCCAGAACCAAGACTGAGTGAGTAACCAGATTTGGACTTGTGATCAGTGCTATCATCAGCCCAGTTAGAATCAGTAAACCCGATGATATCTAATGTAGATTTTTCTTCATAATGAATCGCAAAGGTGATGGTGCCCTGTATGTATCGAAGGATATGATTTCCATCCTTCCAATGTATCTCATTTGGCTCCTGCATGAACCTAGAAACTACGCCAATTGCAAAGGAGAGGTCTGGTCTAGAGTGTGTGAGATACAACAAGATCCCCACTAATTGTTTGTATAGTGTGTTGTGAACTAGTGGAGTCTCCCCGCCATCCTCAAGTTTGACTCCTGATAAGAAAGGTGTCAGAGCAGACTTGTAGTCTGTCATGTGAAATATCTCAAGGTGATTGCATGCATACTTCTCTTGAGATAGTTTGATGCCTGATGCATCCTGATTGATCTTGAGTCCAATGAAGAAGTTTCATGTAGAATCCTATTGACTTCAGTAATCGTTGAATTCGAGCAAACCGTGATCATCAAATCATCAATGTACATAACTAAGACTAGAAGTGAATCAGTCGTCCTGAGCATGTAGACATTTGGATATGATTTACAATGTACAAAGTTCAGTGACAATAGGTAGGAATCCATCTTGGCGTACCATTCCCTCGGAGCCTGCTTGAGGCCATAAAGGGACTTCTTCAGTCGATAGACCAAATATGAATCCTACATAAATCCCTGGGGATGCTCCATGTAGATCTCCTCAAAGATATCACCATGAATAAATGCATTCTTCACATACATCTGATGGACTTCCCATCCCTTGGTTGTCACAATGGAAAGTGTCAATCATATGGAATACATCTTCGCTACTGGAGCGAAGGTCTCATCATAGTCAATACCATGCACCTACTGAAAGCCTTTGGCAACAAGCCTAGCTTTCTATCTGCTAATCTACCCATCCATTGCACTCTTGGTCCTATAGACCCATCTGCATATGACAAGTTTCCTTCCAGAAGGAAGGGGAACCAGATCCCAAGTTTGGTTCTCGAGGAGGGAGTTGTACTCCTCCTGCATGGTGGATTCCCCAAAGGGATTTCCAGTAGACTCGCCATAATAATATGGATCTGAAGACTGAACCAAGAAAAGATGCCTGGAGGGAAATGGTTCAGTGGAAGTGATTGAAACAAGAGCCTCTTCGAAATCAGATCGATTCCTCCTAGTATCGGTTGGATTACCAATGAGATCCCCTGGATCTTGAAGAGTAGTATGTGCCTACTTGGGCCTCTGCTCTGGCTCTCCAACTGCATCTCGATGCTCTGACTCTGCATTTGACTGTACTAATTTTAAATCTAAATCATCTAAGTCCTATGAATCATAACTATCACCTGAAGATGAGTTGGCATGTGCATTCTCATCATCTCAGACATGTGGAAGAATGAAGGTGTCTGCATGCGACTGCTGAGGTACATGCAAGACATTTTCCTCGAATTGGAAACTATGCTTGATGATGATCCGATACGACGAAGGATCAATAATCCTATATCCCTTCACAACGTTGGGGTATCCAACAAAAATACACTCAGTTCTCTGTGGATCAAGTCCCTTCCTCTTTTCAGATGGAATCTAGGCCCATGCTCGTGAACCGAAAATGCAAAAGTGGGTCACTTCTAGTTTGAGGTCGCTCTAAGCCTCCCAGGGGGTCTTATCCTTGAAATATCTAAGGGGAGATCAGTTTTGGATGTATGTTTCACAATTAAGTTCTTTGGCCCATAGTCTCTTTGGTAGTGACTTTCCATGTAGCATGCCAGATGCCATATCCTTTAGAGATATGTTTTCCGCTCAACAATGTCGTTTTGTTGCGGAGTATAGGGAACTATATGTTGCAACTGAATCCCTACCTCATGGAAATATTATGGTACTCATGAATTACATACTCTCCCCTATTATCAGTTATGAGGACTTTGATCTTCTTTTCATATTGTATCTCAACTAGGGCTTTGAAATCTTTGAGGTGTTGAAAGACCTCAATTTTTTTCCTGAGAAAGTAGATCCATGTAAAACGTGAGAAATCATCAACAAAAATGAGAAAAAACCTTGCTTTAGTGATGGATGGATCTGTAAAAGGACCCATAAGGTCATTTTGGATCAGATCTAAAGGTGCAGAAGCTCTCTGAGACTTTCCTTTGTTGAATTTCTCTTGAGGGTGTTTTCTGAGAACACATCCCTCACATACTCCCTTGGAGAAATTGATGTTTGGTAGACCATCAACCAATATTTGATTTCTAAGTTGTTGCATGCATCTGAAATTTAAATGTCCAAACCTTTTGTGCCATATCCTACTACTTTCATCAGCATGAGTAAGCAGTAAAGAAGAATCAGGTTCAATGAATTCAAAAAAAGTATACAATCTAGACTGATGATTTACCTCACTCATAGAAATCCTGGAGTTGGTTTTCATTTCATAGATGTCCATGTAATTTGGTGTGAATATTAATTTAATTCTAGTGACAGAATTTGTCATATGATACATGGAGATAAGGTTGACGAAAATTTTGGGAACGTGAAACATATTCTCGAACTTTCGTTGGTGAGTTCAATCCTTCCTTTTCCGGTGACTTTGACAGAAGAGTTGTCCCCCATCAGAATAGGAGGACCTTTTCATGCATAAAAAGAACAAAATATTTCTTTTGAGGAAGCCATCTGATGTGCTGCTCTTGAATCTATGATCCAAGCATCAGGACAGGATTTGATGGCAATCAAGGCATGCCTAGAATTGTTCTTGGAATTTGGATCTTTTGGCTTATTATTCTTGGCACCCTCGGGGATGCGATCTCCAAGGTTGTTTTGTTGAAGTATTTGAGACATTGGATCTATTTGATTTTGAATGCATGTAGATTCTGGATGGAATCCTTTGTGATAGTACGTGATTTCCCCCCCTTTTCTTCCCTTTTCCCCTTTGGATCCGGAGGCATCGGTGAAGGGTTTTGTGTACCCTTCCTTGTTCGAATGTGCATTAGCTTTAAATTTATATTTATATTTAGATTTCTGATATTTTTGGCTGCCATATTGCACAATGACCGCATGTGCCCTTGGGCCTTTGATTGTGCCCATGTAGATGAGCTTGGTTTGCTCTTGTGTTAGGGATTCGATAAAGTCCTCAAGAGAAGGCATCTTCCAGGTGGCTCCAGAGGCGAATTTGAAAGAATGGAATGTGGATACGAATACAGAGAATTCAGGACCAATATTTGAGAGAATGGTGAGAACCATTTGTTTCTCCTCCTTCAAATTATCAACCCCGCAAGCTTTGAGTTGCGACAGTAAATCCTTGAATTTTGTAAAGAAATATTTGATATTGTCAAATATTTTTGGATCCAATGTGAGAAGCCCCACTTACAACATGTGTCCCCTCATATCGTCCTGTTTTCCAAATATCCCTTCCAAGGTGGTCTAGGCTTCATTGGGAATCTTACAAAAAGATATGTGAAAAAGGAGATCGGGATAAATAAGACTGCAAATTGTTCTGAGTACTTCATCCATGTGATTTAAATACTTGGATTTTTCTATGGCTGATCTCAGTTTTGTATCTGTATTCAAGGTTAAACTGTATAACCCTCTAGTTTGTATATGTGTGGCTATTTTCTCCTTCCATGCAAAGTAGTTGTAAGGTGTAAGAATGAATTCTTTTTGTAAATCCATCTTTCTGTTGTCTTCAATCTTTTGTACCTGCAAAAACAATTGTTGTAGATTTTTCTTAGCAGTCCGTCCACTCTGATACCATGTAAATGTATTGAACCTACAAATAATATATCTAGATATAAAATACTACACACATTTGTAGAGAGAAATTGAGAAAGAAGAAGAAGGAGAGAAAGAATGGAAGAATTCTCATTAATCGTTATGAATAATGAATAATTTACACATGATATACTATGTATAACTCAATGGGTGCACACTGGAGGAGAACCAATGAAAAATAGTGGTGGTATGGAGTGATCTGGACACACACCAACAATTACGGGAGTGAAATTACACCTAGTCTAGTCTCTCAGGAAGTTACAGGAGTGAACTGCCACCTAGTTGAGTTAACTAGTCAACTAGTCTTCAATTAACTAACTGAACAGAGAGTAGTGAGGAGTTAAATTAGGTAATCAAGGGTAATGCACCAGTCTAGTGATGATCCAAAGGCAAGTGCGCATTATTTTGTGATGATCCTAATGTTGCATGGTGACAAAACCAATGCAACATTTAAACTCAACTCAACTAGTCAAACTAAAGTGTCAACTGAAAGAGAATATTCTCCACATGGAATATTCTCCCCTAAAATATAAGAGACTGGATAATGACTAATTATGACTAATAAACAAGGAAAAACTTAAGAAAAAGAAATCCTAGGTGTTTTTGAAGTAACTCCAACAAGTCTCGGTCCGAGAGAGACATTACAGGGGCATATTTCCTCCTTCCCAACATTATGCAGGTGGGTGGTCTTACTTCGTAGACAAGGTGGAGGAAGGACCCAAGAGGCCTTCGATGATAGATTCTTCGACTGTTGGGAATGTAAAATCCCAATAATAGAAAACTATCCCTATGTAGGGATTATCTTCCTTAGATATCACAACATGCCCGTTCCCCCTGGCAAGGAGCGTGGTGAGATAAGTAACATATATTTTTTGAAGTCAATTTTTTTTAAAATTTATATATATATCATTTTTATGTATGTGTAAGAGTACTAAGTGAAAAATATGTTATTTACATATGTGGGACTTGTTCGACCAGTATACTTCACCAGGACCAGGCGTTGTCCTCGACCATACGTAGGACCAACAACAATAGGAAGACCGACAGCTGTGGGACGACCTCCAGCTGGAGAGGCTGATAGAGTCCTATGACACGTAGAGAGGAACCTCACTGCTCTCACTTGCATAGTTCCTATGGCTGAGATCAAGGATCTCCCCCTAGTGATGCAACCACATGTAGTAGGGGTGCCTCCACTACTACATATGGAAAATTTTGCGATGAAGGTACCCTTTCATCGCAAAATTCAAGAGAAAAAGTTCATTTTTTCAATTTTATTATAAATCTAGCCTATATTCGTCACTCTCTCGACGGAAGCAAATGTTCGTCTCTTTTGCAAAGATCATCAATATTGTGGAAACTCGTCGCTCTTGTGACGAACTTGTGCATTTGTCACAATAGCAATGACAATTATTGTCTGTTACACTATTTGATAAAGTCCATATTGACCGTTATACTCTTTGAAAAAGTCAAAATTGATTTGGTCAACTTTTGTCGCAAGCATGACAATATGACCATTATACTCTTTGACAAAGTCAACATTGATTCGGTCAATGTTCATCGCTATTGCTACAAAAAAATATCTATAAATATTTTATGAATTAGAGATGTTGCGACAATCTCGCTATAAAAATGTTGGTTCATAAAGGGTATTCTTGTGTGGAAGTTGTGTGGAAGAATGTCGCAGAATATTAGAGGTTGGAAAAAAAGTAAACCCGATGAAAAGGGTGATCATATATGTTAATTCCCTTGCAAAAAATGTTCCCTCATACATCCCATAAGAATTTTAATAGCAACAACTACAAAACATTGTAGGAAATATGGGCACATTGATGGCAAATCGAATGAATATCGTCCCATGGTAATTAGCTATATATTCATTATCTGTTTTTATATTGTCAATTTTATATAAAATTGTATATATATTGTTTGAATGTTTGTTATAGTACACACTAATTTTGCATGATTGTTTGTAATTATAAAGTTAGATTTTCCCTCTGACTTTCCGCATAATATTGCACCAAGTAGTAGTAGAAATGATGGTGTACAAGATGAGGAACTTGATCAAGAAAATGAGGATCTCATGGAAGAAGATGATGGGACAAATCAAGTTAATGATCCCATGGAAGAAGATGATGGGACAAATAAAATGATCCAAGATTTTTTTTCTCAGCTGAATGAGTATGGGGACAGTGATGGTATTTATGATTAACCTCTATTAGAAAAGGAAAATAAATAACTTTATGAAGGATCAAGAGCAAATATTCTCTCCACTACATTGTTGCTAGTGAACTTAAAGGTTATGAATAATTTTTTGAACACTTGTATGACACAGATCCTAAGGTATGTAATATGTTTCATCTCATATTATACATAAATGTTGACATTTTTCTATTTGTTTTTAGTGTTAATTAATGTGTAAAATAAGAATGCAATTTTTACGATTAATATTCTTTACATTAACTAGTTATTTGTTATGTTGTATATTGTTAGGTGAATTTTTGTTACCATCGTCAAATATTTTACCTCGCACATATCAAGATTTGCATGCCATTATGAAAGACATTGGAATGGATTATCAAACTATAGATTCATTTCCTAATGATCATATTATATATTATGGACAACATGCTTCGAAAACAAAATTCTCGCAATGTCTTAACAGTAGATATCGAATCGATCAAGCAACAAAAAGGGTGCCTCAAAAGGTTTTTCGTCATATTCCCATAATTCCATGTTTGCAACGATTGTTTAGGTGTGAAATCATAGCACAATTTATGGATTACCATGCATGTAACAGAAGTGGATATGGTGTTCTTTTAATGCCTATCGATGGTTATCCATTTAGGGAAATTTCTGAAAAATGGGCAGATTTCAATGATGAACCTCGTAATGTTAGGATTTCATTGGCAGTTGATGGTGTTAATCCATTCAGAGATCTTAGGTATATTTACTCAGTGTGCCCTATTTTTGTTATCAACAATAACATTCCTCCTTGGATGTGAATAAAGAGGGACCACATAATGTTGACAATGATTGTTCTAGGTATTTGTTTACATTAATTTTTTGAATCTAACATTTTCATTTGTTTCATTTTTTGCATAATATATTTTGTTTATTTATTTACTTATATATACATGATATCATGGTTATAATAATTGTGTTAATTTCAAACAATTAGGTAAGNAGGTATTTGTTTACATTAATTTTTTGAATCTAACATTTTCATTTGTTTCATTTTTTGCATAATATATTTTGTTTATTTATTTACTTATATATACATGATATCATGGTTATAATAATTGTGTTAATTTCAAACAATTAGGTAAGTACCAGGTTAAAGATATGAATGTATATATCGAGCCTCTTATCGATGAGCTACTAAAGTTATGGGTTGGCATCACTATGTATGACATCTGGAAACCAATCAGGGAGAAGAAATTTAAATTTCAGGGAACACTTTTATGGACAATTCATAATGCCCTAGGACTAACACATTTTTCTGGTATGAAGAATTCTAATATTTCTCATTAATACTATATAATTTTTTAATGATATCATGCTGCATGTTTAATTTTTAAATAATCTCATCATATAATTGACATTAATCCATTTGTTGCAGGTCTTCAAACAAAGGGTAAATTTGCATATCCAGTTTGTGGTCCTAAGATGAAGTATCATCATTCAAAATTTTTAGGAAAGGTGGTGTTTGATGATTATAGGCACCTCCTCCCTAAGAACCATAAGTATCGTACTACTGAAAAAACATATTTTCGATGAGAAAGAAGAGATTGGCTTAAAACCACGAAGAATGACACCTCACCTATGGAGGTTGGAATATAATAGAAATCGTCAAGGTACTCAATTTATTTATGTATCGTATATCATGTAAGATTTTGAATGTTTATTTTAGTCATTGAATTTATTTTACCATATTTGATAATTATTTTTGTGATTTCTTTTATGCTTCATGAAGGCCTCCATCATGAATGTATTAATAATGGGCTTCCACAAGGAATGAAATTTTATCCCACTCAATTGATGAGGTTTCCCTACTACGATGAGCTAAAAATAGCTCATTTGTTTGATACATTTTATATCAGGAATAATGTGACAGATATGTTATGGTGAATCATAGATGGTAGGAGGGACAAAGAAAAAATTGTCAAAATTTGTACTGACATTCAGGAATCCAGTCATGCAATGCGAAGTGTGATCCGATCAAATAGAGATGGACTAGACCTAAATAATATTCCATGGTTATTAACATAGCAACAAAGCAATGATGCAAAAGAGGTCATTCAAAAAATTAAATTTCCCATGGGTTTTGTTTCAAACATAAATAAAATATTAACGAAGAAAGGTGAATTTGGTGGGGTAAAAAAACATGATTGGCATACCTTCATTAAGGTTATAATTTTGGTATACATATTTATATATATTGGCCTTATACATCTTTTAATTTATTATTTTTTCTACTTTGGTCAAAACAAATAATGATTCATTTTTTTGTTACAGTATATTCTACCACTATCTCTCCCAAACGACTTTCACAACAATATCAAACAAGTTATATATGATCTTGGAAAATACATGAGGTAAGTAGTTGTGATTTATATGCAAAATGTTCTTTCCAATTGTTGTTGTACTTATTGACACGTGTTTTACTTGTAATGTAATATATTAGATTATGTTATGTTGAAACATGTAATTTTCTTGTGTCATGATCTCATGTACATGGTTTTCATTGAAAGAAATCCATGAAGATGATATAAAGTATTGGAAGAGAGAAATTCCTCGTCTACTGTGTGAAATGAAAAGGTATACACCTCCAACATTTTTCAATGCACAAGAACACTACCTCATACACCAAGTTGAGGAAATTGAAATTTGTGGACCTATTCACACAAGGTCAATGTGGATGGTGGAGAGGAACTTGAAATCATTGAAGGCGTTGGTTAGGAAAAGAGCACATCCTAAGGGTTCTATGGTGGAGGCATATATGTTATATCAATCCATGGTTTATATTAGTTGGTATATTCTTAAATTAGCAGTGCCAACTATGCATGCAGTGGATCACATTTGGGATGCGAACTCCATCAAAAAAATTGAAGATCAAGAGCACCTGTTGGGGAAAGGTAGAATGAAAAAAATGAGAGGTAATATATTAATAATTGTGGATATTTATATTAATAATACATATAAAGTTTCTTTTTTTGTGCATATTATCATACTCATTAATATATTGATATAATATTTTTCATAAATTATTAATATTTATAACCTGCATGGACGTTATAACTAATATTTAATATCGTCGAATTATGATTTTTTGATTCAGTTTCTCAAGAGTGGGATACACTACATTTATACATTGCAAACAATCTTGACTGGATGATTGTATGGATTGAAATATGTAAATAACATAATGGAGGTAGGTTATCATGGAAACGATTGTCTGAATTGGTTATAGAATCTCTTCGTAACGGAGATCCCAATGTTACGCAAAGGGAAATTGATTTAGCATATGGTTTGAAAGATGTACATGCAAGCAAATTCACCCATTTTATTCAATTATTTTATATTGTATTAATGTGACTACATGTGTATTGTATTTTTCAGATAATTTCCAAGTTATGTAAATATATATGTTAATTTATTAATTGACAATGCATCTTTGACATATCTGGCATATTGGAGTTGAAACACTACAAGGATATGTGGTGCAATGGTCGTAAATTTTGCATCAAACAATTGGATGAAACCAAGAAAAAATATGATAGTGCGATAACTGCAGTATTCCAGGTCACTAATGTTTCCTCTAGGAATGGTAGACATCCCCAAGAATCTAAAAATAGATACTATGGGTATTTAAACGATATACTTGATTGTGACTTCAATTCCTTCAAATAAGTGATGTTCGATGTCAAATGCTATAGGTTACGAATGCATGAACGCGATGAGGAAAGAACTGTTATTCAACATGCCAACAGATTTCCAATTATTAAAGCAATGGTGTTTGAAAGAGGACATGATCGCTATGTTTTTCCAAGCCAATGTGAAAAGGTCTTTTACTCAAATGTTCAAGGTGATATGGATTGCTCATTTGTTGTTAGATATGACCCAAGAGGAAGGCAAGTTAAGTATACTCATTTAAAGGAAGAAGATGATATTGAAGATCAAGAAGATGATTCACCAGATATGAAAGAGCTGGAAGATCATGTAGGGTCGACAGATGAAGAAGACAAAGAAGATCATGATCGTGGCGTAGGAGACAATATTGCAATTCTTGATGATGATGTCAATGAAAATATGCTCGAAAATGACATGATGATGATGATGATATCGTCAATCCTTTCAACACTGTTTTTGAACTGGATGATGATACAAATGTCGAGTTCGATGAATAATATCAAGACACATAATAAGGATGATTATACAGATGTTGAGGTTGGATTAGGTACGTGACTATATATTTTAATTTGTATGAATTATTCTCTTAAAATAATTTACTTATAAAGTCATGGGTTAATTACATGTTTTTAAGTTTTATGTGACATTTTTATATAGTATGTTACATATTTTTTAATTATTATGTGAAACATGAAAATAGTTTCTGATATACTAATGTACATGGTAAACTAAAAATATCATTTACAAACACATAATTTTGTTTACCTTCATTAATTTTTGTTTTTGTAGTTTCTATGCATGAATCTTACTAGGACATTTCTTTCGATTATTTTCTATTTTATAGATTGGTCATTGGGGATCACTTGAGACTGATGTAAGGGGGGTAGGGGCCATATGATTTTCCACCTTCACATGGTTGGCCTTGTTCAGTAGAGGATAAATTATTCTTTAAGCTAAGAGAAGCTTTTTTATTTTTATACCATCATGATCATAGATGTCATTAGTATTGTTGTCATAGTATTGCATCAACGAAGTTTCGATGAACGTGTTTGTCATTTCTATAGAATTTTCATTGAAACCCTATTTTTCTTTCAAAGTACACAAATTGGTTGAGGGTAAAATCATGAAGATGGGTTACACTTTTGCTTGTTTTATGAGAAAAAGAACTGCATTTTCACAAGTTCTTCAACTTCCAGCATACAAAAGTATTTTTTATTTATTTAGAATTTCACTTTATAGTAAAAACAAAACTTGTGAATAATTTTGTTAGCGTTCCAATGACTATTTTAAAATTTTTTTTTATCACGATTTGATATGTCAATTTGATAGTTGTTTAACAGTATGTTCCTTAAATATGAAAGGAATGATAATGAGTAACTTTTTTCTACAACAATCTATCTATTATTAAACTTATGTTTTTAAGAAACGAAATATACTGCAACAATCTACAAAGACTCTATTTTATTATGACTATAATTTTGAATCTAACAGATCAATATTATAATTTCTAGAATTTTTTTAAGTTGACCAAGCTAAAAATGTTGTAGATTTTAAACACATGTTTGTCTACACCTTGCATCTATCTTAATTTTTACTTAAAACTAAAATATAAATATACCCTTTTGAAGAGAACAATTTAAGGATTATGAATATAGTTTTTTCTAAATTTTTCACAGTATATTTTTAGAGATACCAATATTTCATTTCACCAAATCATAATGTCTGCTGAAAATATTATGCAGTGATTTTTAAAAATAAATAAATAAAATTAGATAAAAATAAATAAAATGAAAACAAATTATAGGAATTTAAAGTACTTTCAATTTTTGAAATCCTCGTGTCATTTTCGAAACCAAATTCTCAATATTTGCACGAGTCCGCAACCTCTGAAGTTCAGGTAAGCTTGGGGAAATTCTATGGTTTTTGTTTTCAATCCCAATTTCATGTTTTCGGTCGAAATATTATTTCGGCTGAAACCTAGATTTTAACGGAATCAGTTAAAAATAAGCGTTTCGGCCGAAATATTCTTACCACAGAAAAATAATTCATCCAAAAAAAATTGTACACGAATTTTGAGGGTGCCGTCAGGGCACTATTCAATTTGACGTGCAAATTTTTGACCGAAAGTTTTTTCGGCCGAAAAAATCCCTAGCAACATTGGTTCGGCCGAAAAATTGCTGCTAGGAATTTTTGAGACCCGATTGTCACGAAAGTGTTACCCATATTCATTATTTTATCCTTGACGCAAATTTTAAGTTTTCATCAGTCTTTCTTGAGTTTTCTTTCAGGTTCTACATTAATGTATATAAATGTATCAGTGTCATAGTTGTGATGAAAAATCCCTCTTTTTTGTTGATTTCTTAAAGAACACCATAGAAATACTCCCTTGTGGTACTATATGCGGGGACGTGTGTTCTGTTGAAAGAATTTTACAAGGAACAAGGAACGGAAATTGTACTAGGACTAGGCACGGGCAACAATGACCTGTGAATGGGGCCAATGTTGAAATTTTTTCAAACTGTTTCTTTATGCACTAAACTTTTACATGGATAGACTATTGGCATGCCTTAATGATATGGTAGGGTTTATAGACTCAAATTTGACTCACACCCACTTTATTCCATCATCAATTCATCATGTAAACCATAAACCCTATTTTTCATATGTTCTATAAGATATGTTAATGATTCCTAATTTCATATTTGTATTTGACTCAAGGTACAACTAGCTTGAAAAGTATCAAATTTTAATTTCAAGTTGAGAAACCAAATATGAATTGAATCCTAATTAAAACAATCAAGTGTTGGAATTTGTCATTTAAGTGTAGTGTCATGTAGTTATCTTTTAAAACATAGAGAGAATAGTCTCTATAGAAGTAGAGAAATATATTGATATTTGATTCTCTTCTAAGATGATGTGGATATTTTTAACCTTCAAGAAATATTGATATACATGGTGGAGTGAAAAGAGGTAGAATAGGTATGAATGCGGCCAATGTTGAATTTTTTTCAAACTGTTTCTGTATGCACTGAAATTTGACATGGATAGACTATTGACATACCTTAGTGATATGGGAAAGTTTCTGGACTCAAATTTGACTCACACACAGACTTTCTTCCACAATAAATTCATCATGTAAACCATAAACCCTATTTTTCTTTCAAATTACACAAATTGGTTGACACATGTTTTAATTTTGCATCAGTCTTTCTTTATTTTTCTTTCAGGTTCTACATTAATGTATATACAATGTCTCAGTTTCATAGTTGCGATGAAAAATACCTCCTTTCCGTTGATTTGTTAATCAATAATATAAAAATACTCCCTTGCAGTACTAGATGTGGGGACGTGTGTAATGTCGAATGAATTTTAAAAGGAAAAAGGAACAGAAATTGTACTAGGACTAGACATGGGAAATAATGACCTCTGAATGGGGCCAACGTTGAAATTTTTTCAAACTTTTTCTCTATGCATTGAAATTTGACATCGATAGACTATATGCATGCCTTAACGATATGGGAGGGTTTATGGACTCAAATTTCACTCACACAACCACTTTCTTCCATCATCAATTCATCATGTAAACCATAAACCCTATTTTTCTTTCAAAGTACAGAAATTGGTTGACGTAAGTTTTAAGTTTGCATCAGTCTTTATTCATTTTTCTTTCAGGTTCTACATTAATGTATATACAATGTATCTGTGTCATAGTTGTGATGAAAAATCCCTATTTTTCATTGATTACTTAATCAAAACCATAAAAATACTCCCTTGCACTACTAGATGTAGGGATGTGTGTACTGTCGAACGAATTTTAAAAGGAAAAAGGAACAGAAATTGTACTAGGAATAGACATGGGAAACAGTGACCTGTGAATGGGGCCAGCATTGATGTTTTTTTAAATTGTTTCTTTATGCACTAAAATTTGACATGGATAGACTATTCGCATTCCTTAATGATATGGGAGGGTTTCTGGACTCAAATTTGACTCACACACTCACTTTATTCAATCATCAATTAATCATGTAAACCATAAACCCTATTTTTATTTCAAGGTACACAAATTGGTTGACGCAAGTTTTAAGTTTGCATTAGTCTTTCTTCATTTTTCTTTCAGGTTTTACATTAATGTACACACAATGTATCTGTGTCATAGTTGTGATGAAAAATCCCTCTTTTTCGTAGATTGATTAATCAAAACCATAAAAATACTCCCTTGCAGTAATAAATGTGGGGACATGTGTACTATTGAATGAAGTTTATTAGGAACAAGGAATGGAAATTGTACTACGACTAGACATGGGAAACAATGACCTGTGAATGGGGCCAACATTGAATTTTTTTCAAATTGTTTCGATATGCAATGAAATTTGACATCGATAGCTTATTCACATGCCTTAACGATATGGGAGGGTTTTTGGACTCAAATTTCACTCTCACACCCACTTTATTCCATTATCATCTCATCATGTAAACCATAAACCCTATTTTTCTTTGAAAGTACACAAATTGGTTATTGCAAGTTTTAATTTTGCATCAATATTTCTTCATTTTTCTTTCAGGTCCTACATTAATGTATATACAATGTATGTGTGTCATAGTTGTGATGAAAAATCCCTCTTTTTCATTGATTGCTTAATCAAAACCATAAAAATACTCCCTTGCAGTACTAGATGTAGGGACATGTGTATTGTCGAACGAATTTTAAAAGAAACAAGTAACATAAATTGTACTAGGACTAGACATGGGAAACAATGACTTGTGAATGGGGCCAACGTTGAATGTTTTTCAAACTGTTTTGGTATGCTCTGAAATTTGACATGGATAGACTATTGGTATGCCTTGGCCATATGGGAGGGTTTCTGGACTCAAATTTGACTCACACACCGACCTTCTTCAATCATAAATTCATCATGTAAACCATAAACCCTATTTTTCTTTCAAAGTACACAAATTAGTTGACACAAGTTTTAAGTTTGCATCAGTATTTCTTCATTTTTCTTACAGGTTCTACATTAATGTATATGCAATGAATATGTTTCATAGTTGTGATGAAAAATCCCTCCTTTTTGTTTATTTCTTAATCAACACCATAAAAATACTCCTTTTCAGTACTAAATGCGAGGGCATCTGTACTTTCGAATGAATTTTAAAAGTCACAAGGAACAAAAATTGTATTAGGAATAGACATGGGAAACATCGACTTGTGAATGTGGCCAACCTTGAAATTTTTTCAAATTGTTTTTGTATGCACTGAAATTTGACATGGATAGACTATTCGCATGCCTTAATGATATGAGAGGTTTGCTAGACTCAAATTTGACTCACACTCCCACTTTCTTCCATCCCCAATTCATCATGTAAACCATAAACCCTATTTTTCATTCAAAGTAGACAAATTGGTTGACGAAAGTTTTAATTTTTCATCAGTCTTTCTTCATTTTTCATTCAGGTTCTACATTAATGTATTTACAATGTATATATGTCATACTTGTGGTGAAAAATCCCTCTTTTTCGTACATTTCTTATTCAACACCATAAAAATACTCCCTTGCAGTACTAGATGCGGGGACGTTTGTACTGTCGAACGAATTTTAAAAGGAACAAGAAACGGAAATTGTACTAGGACTAGACATGGGCAAAAATGACCTGCGAATGGGACCAACATTGAATTTTTTCAAATTGTTTTTGTATGCACTAAAATTTAAGATGAATATACTATTTGCATGCCTTAACAATATGGGAGGGTTTCTTGATTCAAATGTGACTCACACACCCACTTTATTACGTAATCAATTCATCATGTAAACCATGAACCATATTTTTCTTTCAAAGTACACAAATTGGTTGACACAAGTTTTAAGTTTCCATCAGTCCTCATTTTTCTTTCAGGTTCTACATTAATGTATAAACAATGTATTTGTGTCATAGTTGTGATGAAAAATACCTATATTTTGTTGATTTCTTAATGAACACCATAAAAATACTCCCTTGTATTACTATATGTCGGGACGTGTGTACTGGAAAATGAATTTTACACGAAACAAGGAACGGAAATTGTACTAGGACTAGACATGGGAAACAATGACCCGTGAATGGGGCCAACGATGAAATTTTTCAAGTTGTTTTTGTATGCACTGAAATTTGACATGGATAGGCTATTGGGATGCCTTAACGATATGCTAGGGTTTCTCGACTCAAATTTGACTCACACACCCACTTTCCTCCATCATCAATTCATCATGTAAACCATAAACCCTATTTTTCATATGTTCTAGAAGATATGTTAATGATTCATAATTTCATATTTTTATTTGACTCAAGGTACAAATATCTTGCAAACTATCAAATTTTAATTTCAAGTTGATAAACCAAATATGAAATGAATCATAATTAAAACCATCAAGTGTTGGAATTTGTCATTTAAGTGTACTGTCATGTAGTTATCATTTAAAACATAGAGAGAGTAGTCTCTATAGAAGTGTAGCAATATAATGATATTGGATACTGTTCTAAGATGATGTGGATATTTTTAGCATTCAAAAAATATTTTTATATATGGTGGTGTGAAAACAAGTAGAATAGGTATGAATGTGGCCAACATTAAAAAAAATTCAAATTCTTTTTGTATGCAGTGAAATTTGACATGGATATACTATTGGCATGCCTTGGCAATATGGGGGGGTTTCTGGACTCAAATTTGACTCACACACCAACTTTATTACATCATAAATTCATCATGTAAACCATAAACCCTATTTTTATTTCAAAGTACACAAATTGGTTGACGGAATATTTAAGTTTGCATCAATCTTTCTTCATTTTTCTTTCAGGTTCTACATTAATGTATTTACAAGGTATCTATGCCATACTTTTGATGGAAAATCCCTATTTTTCGTAGATTTCTTAATCAACACCATAAAAATACTTCCTTGCAATACTAGATGTGGGGATGTGTGTACTATCGAACGAATTTTAAAAGGAAAAAGGAACGGAAATTTTACAAGGACTAGACATGGGCAACAGTGACCTGTGAATGGGGCCAACGTTGAATTTTTTCAAACTGTTTCTGTATTCACTAAAATTTGACATGGATAGAATATTCTCATGCATCAATGATATGGGAGGGTTACTCAACTCAAATTTGACTCACACACCCACTTTCTTCCATCATCAATTCATCATGTAAACCATAAACCATATTTTTCTTTCAAAGTACACAAATTGGTTGAAGCAAGTTTTAAGTTTGCATCAGTGTTTATTCATTTTTCTTTCCGGTTCTACATTAATGTATTTACAATATATCTATGTCATACTTGTGATGAAAAATCCCTCTTTTTCGTAGATTTCTTAATCAACACCATAAAAATACTTCCTTGCAGTACTAGATGTGGGGATGTGTGTACTATCAAACGAAATTTAAAAGCAACAAGGAATGGAAATTGTACTAGGACAATATATGGGCAACTATGATTTGTGAATGGGGCCAACATTGAATTTTTTCAAACTATTTTTGTATGCACTAAACTTTGACATGGATAGACTATTCACATCCATTAACGACATGGGACAGTTTCTCAACTCAAATTTGACGCACACACCCACTTTCTTCCATCAGCAATTCATCATGTAAACCTTAAACTGTATTTTTCTTTCAAATTATACAAATTGGTTCACGCAAGTTTTAAGTTTCCATCAGTTTTTCTTCATTTTTCTTTCAGGTTCTACATTAATGTATATACAATGTATCTATGTCATAGTTGTGATAAAAAATACCTCTTTTTTGTTTATTTCTTAATAAACACCATAAAATTACTCCCTTGTAGTACTATACGCAAGGACGTGTGTACTATCGAATGAATTTTACAAGGAACAAGGAATTGAAATTGTACTAGGACTAGACATGGGAAACAATGACCTATGAATGGGGCCAATGTTAAAAATTTTCAAATTGTTTTTCTATTCACTGAAATTTGACATGGATACACTATTGGGATTCCTTAACGATGTGGTAGGGTTTCTGGACTCAAATTTGACTCACACACCCACTTTCTTCCATCAACAATTCATCATGTCAACCATAAACCCTATTTTTCATATGTTCTAAAAGATATGTTAATGATTCCAAATTTCATATTTGTATTTGACTCAAGGTACAACTAGCTTGCAAAGTATCACATTTTAATTTCAAGTTGATAAACCAAATATGAAATGAATCCTAATTAAAACCATCAAGTGTTGGAATTTGTCATTTAAGTGTAGTGTCATGTAGTTATCTTTTAAAACATAGAGAGAGTAGTCTCTATAGAAGTAGAGAAATATATTGATATTGGATTCTCTTCTAAGATGATGTGGATCTTTTTAACCTTCAAGAAATATTGATATATATGGTGGTGTGAAAAGAAGTAGAATAGGTATGAATGGGGCCAACGTTGAAATTTTTTCAAACTGTTTCTGTATGCACTGAAATTTGACATGGATAGATTATTGGCATGCCTTGGAGATATGGAAGGGTTTTTAGACTCAAATTTGACTCACACACGGAATTTATTCCATCATAAATTCATCACGTAAACCATAAGCCTTATTTTTCTTTCAAAGTGCACAAATTAGTTGACGTAAGTTTCAAGTTTTCATCAGTCTTTCTTCATTTTTCTTCCAGGTTCTACATTAATGTATATACAATGTATTTGTGTCATAGTTGTGATGAAAAATCCCTCTTTTTCATTGATTTCTTAATCAATACTATAAAAATACTCCTTTTCACTACTAAATGCGGGGACGTGTGTACTATCGAAAGAATTTTAAAAGGAACAAGGAACATAAATTGTACTAGGACTAGACATGGGCAACAATGACATGTGAATGGGGCCAACGTTGAAATTTTTTCAAACTGTTTCTCTATGCACAAAAATTTGACATGGATAGACTATTCACATGCCTTAACAATATGGGAGGTTTTTTGGACTCAAATTTGACTCACACACCGACTTTCCTCCATCATCAATTCATCATATAAACCACAAACCTTATTTTTATTTCAAAGTACACAAATTGGTTGATGCAATTTTTATGTTTGCATCAGTCTTTCTTCATTTTTCTTTCAGGTTCTGCATTAATGTATATACAATGTATCTGTGTCATATTTGTGATGAAAAAACCCTCTTTTTCGTTGATTGTTTAATCAATACTATAAAAATACTCCCTCGCAGTACTAGATGTGTGGACATGTGTACTTTCAAATGAATTTTAAAACAAGTAAGGAACGAAAATTGTACTAGGATGACTAGACATGGACAACAGTGACCTCTGAATGGGGCCAACATTGAGATTTTTTCAAAATATTTCTGTATGCACTAAAATTTGACATGGATAGACTATTTTCATGCATTAATGATATGTGAGGGTTTCTGGACTCAAATTTGACTCACACGCCCACTTTCTTCCATCATCATTTCATCATGTAAATAATAAACCCTATTTTTCTTTCAAAGTATACAAATTGGTTGACGCAAGTTTTAAGTTTTCATTAGCATTTCTTCATTTTTATTTTAGGTTCTACATTAATGTATATACAATGTATGTTTTTCATAGTTGTGATGAAAAAAACCTCATTTTCATTGATTTCTTAATCAACACAATAAAAATACTCCCTTGCATAGATTTTTCATTTTCCTCTATTGCCTTCCTTCTCCCATGAGATGCTTACATTCCCTCCAAAGTTTTCTCTCTCTAAGAATTAAGGAAGGATAAGTGGGGTGGCTGCGAGTCGTTGTTCAGAAGGCATAACCATTTTCTTAAATGACACACTCCCTCCGTATACCTTTTAACAAAAGGATAAAAACTTAAAGGACTAGTGACCAAAAGGGTAAACCCTCTTAGCCGAAAGGATACAATTATTGAAAGTGATCGAAAGAAGACAATTATAAATTCAGACCGGCTAGGCCAACAACGTTGTGAAAGATATGAGACCTTCATCAGTGCATCTCAAAATAGGAGATAAAAGGAACATAGTCGCTTGTCCAAGTTACTTATTGATGAGGGGGGTCAAGGAATATCCAATTTATAATAAACTCAACCCTCCATTGATTAATCATATACGAGGTTTCTAATTTATTCAAAGAGCTAGGGAGAAAAAGGAAGGTGGGGATAAGTAGTTTGGATCGATTGAGGGTGTATAGTATGTAATGATTGGGTTACTTTATCTTAAGTAATAGTTATGACCTATATTATGTATATTACATATATTACAGAACAAGGTAGTAGTAGTTACGATCTTATGAATGGTTACAGTACCACTCTTAGAGTAGTGAATGCACAAAGGTATACATGTTATAATGGTAATGAAAGAGGTGTTCAATATGATCTCTACTTTATACTCGTATTCATTCTAGTAGTGATTACATAACAATATGGTTATATCAGTCAACCGCCCAAGGGAAAACAACAAAACAACTTACTTTCCAATGAGAGTTTAGGGTCGGACAGTTTGGTTGTGGTATCTCCCCAAATCCCACTTAAGTGATAAAATCCCTAATCCACAAGGTGAAACTCAAGGGGAACTATAGGATGATTGCCACCATCACCTTAGCAATCTATCTTCTCATTTTAGGTTGGCTCTTCTCCAACTCAAGGGGGGATTCCCTAAGATAGGATTATCAAAGTCCCTGTTAGGGTCATAAAGGCCAAGTTTGGCCTTGAGGCCATTCTAGAATGTACACTCCCGCTAGGGAATGTAAACAAGGTTAACCTTTATTTTGTCATCCTGGGGCTCCACATTATTGAACTCTATGCATATGAGCTAGTTTATCTCTAGGGGAATTTTGACTAGCCAGTCCCACAACCTAGCTCTTTCCACCACAACATTTGGCTCATACAAATTGGTAAGGACCAACACCTTGCCATCAATATTAAGGAGCACCCAGACCACTCTAATAGAAGGGTCAATTCTATGATCAATAATGCAGGTCGCTAGCTTAGGCAAGATAAAAGTGGTTTCCCCGTCGATGAAATTATGAAGTTCTAATGTGCAATCTGGATCGATCATTCATTATGATATCATCTAATTTGTTTCCATAGCAAGAGGAACCTCTTATTTATGCAAATGATTTTATTATACTAGCGAGCCCCCAATATTCTTCCTTCAAGACAGAAATAAAGTCAGAGAATTTCTTATGAGCACAGGGTTGCCCTAAAGGTAACCCAAGCGAGCCCCCAACCTTCTCCTTATCAATAAAGAAAGAAATATTTGTTGTTTTCCCTTGGGAGTTGTTTGTTTTCCCATGGGTTTCCCTTGCAGTACTAGATGTGGGGATGTGTGTACTGTCGAATTAATTTTAAAAGGAACAATGAACGAAAATTGTATTAGGATTAGACATGGGAAGCAGTGACCTGTGAATGGGGCCAATATTGAAATATTTTCAAATTGTTTCTGTATGCACTAAAATTTGACATGGATAGACTATTTTCATGCCTTAACGATATGGGAGGGTTTCTGGACTCAAATTTGAATCACACACCCACTTTATTCCATCATCAATTCATCATGTAAACCATAAACCCTATTTTTCTTTCAAAATACACAAATTGGTTGACACAAGTTTTAAGTTTGCATCATCTTTTCTTCATTTTTCTTTCAAGATCAACATAAATGTATATACAATGTATCTATGTCATAGTTGTGATGAAAAATCCCTCTTTTTTGGTGATTGCTTAATCAACACCATAAAAATACTCCCTTGCAGTACTAGATGTGGGGACGTGTGTGCTGTCGAACGAATTTTAAAAGGAAAAAGGAATGGAAATTGCAATAGGACTAGACATGGGCAACAATGACCTATGAATGGGGCCAACGTTGAATTTTTTTTAAAACTATTTTTGTATGCACTAAAATTTGACATGGATATACTGTTTGAATGCCTTAATGATATGGGAGGGTTTCTGGACTCAAATTTGACTCGCACACCCACTTTCTTCCATCATCATTTCATCATGTAAACCATAAACTCTATTTATCTTTCAATGTACACAAATTGTTTGACACAAGTTTTAAGTTTTCATCAATCGTTCTTAATTTTTCTTTCAAGTTCTACATTAATGTATATACAATGTATCTGTGTCATAGTTGTGATGAAAAATCCCTCTTTTTCATTTATTTCTTAATCAAAACCATACAAATTCTCCCTTACAGTACTAGATGTGGGGACATGTGTACCATTGAATGAATTTTAAAAGGAGCAAGGAACAAAAATTGTACTAGGACTATTCATGGGAAATAGTGACCCGTGAATGGGGCCAACATTGAAATGTTTTTAAACTATTTCTCTATGCACTGAAATTTGACATGGATAGAATATTGGGGTGCCTTAACAATATGGTAGGGTTTCTGGACTCAAATTTGACACACACATGCACTTTCTTCCATCATCAATTCATCATGTAAACCATAAACCCAATTTTTAATATGTTCTAGAAGATATGTTAATGATTACTAATTTCATATTTGTATTTGACTCAAGGAACAACTATCTTACAAAGTATCAAATTTTAATTTCATATCGATAAACCAAATATGAAATGAATCCTAATTAAAATCATCAAGTGTTGGAATTTGTCATTTAAGTGTAGTGTCATGTAGTTATCTTTTAAAACATAGAGAGAGTAGTATCTATAGAAGTAGAGCAATATAATGATACTGGATTCTCTTCTAAGATGATTTGGATCTTTTTAACCTTCAATAAATATTGATATATATGGTGGTGTGAAAATAAGTAGAATAGGTATGAATGGGGCCAACGTTGAAATTTTTTCAAACTACTTTTGTATGCACTGAAATTTGGCATGGATAAACTATTGGCATGCCTTGTCGATATGGGAGGGTTTTTGGACTCAAATATGACTCACACACTAACTTTATTCCATCATCAATTCACCATATAAACCATAAACCCTATTTTTCTTTCAAAGTACACAAATTGGTTGACATATGTTTTAAGTTTGCATAAGTATTTCTTCATTTTTCTTTCAGGTTCAACATTAATGTATATACAATGTATTTGTGTCATAGTTGTGATGAAAAATCCCTCTTTTTTGTTGATTTCTTAATCAATACTATAAAAATACTCCCTTGCACTACTAGATGCGGGGACGTGTGTACTTTCGAACAAATTTTAAAAGTAACAAGGAACATAAATTGTACTAGGACTAGACATGGGCAACAGTGACCTGTGAATGGGGCCAACGTTGAAATTTTTTCAAATGGTTTCTGTATGCATTGAAATTTTACATGGATAGACTATTCAGATGACTTAACAATATGGGAGGGTTTCTAGACTCAAATTTGACTCACAAACTGAATTTATTCCATCATCAATTCATCATGTAAACCATAAAACTTTTTTTTTTTTCAAAGTACACAAATTGGTTCATTCATGTTTTAAGTTTGCATAAGTCTTTCTTCATTTTTCTTTTAGGTTCTACATTAATGTATATACAATGTATCTGTTTCATAGTGTGATGAAAAATCCCTCTTTTTTTTTGATTGATCAATCAATACTATAAAAATACTCCCTTGTAGTACTAGATGTGGGGACATGTGTATTATCGAACTAATTTTAAAAGGAAGAAGGAATAGAAATTGTACTAGGACTAGATATGGGCAACAGTGACCTGTGAATGGGGCCAATGTTGAAATTTTTTCAAACTATTTCTGTATGCACTGAAATTTGACATGGATAGACTATTTGCATGCCTTAACGATATGGGAGGGTTTCTGTACTCAAATTTGACTCACACACCCACTTTCCTCCATCATATTTTCATCATGTAAACCATAAACCCTATTTTTATTTCAAATTACACAAATTGGTTGACACAAGTTTTAAGTTTTCATCACTCTTTCTTCATATTTATTTTATGTTTTACATTAAAGTATATATAATGTATGTGTGTCATAGTTGTGATGTAAAATCCCTCTTTTTCATTGATTCCTTAATGAACACCATAAAAATACTCCCTTATAGTACTAGATGCGGGGACATGTGTACTATCGAACGAATTTTAAAAGGAACAAGGAATGGAAATTTTACTAGGATTAGACAAGGGCAATCATGACCTGTGAATGGTGCCAACGTTGAAATTTTTTCAAATTGTTTCTATAAGCACTGAAATTTGACATGGATAGACTATTCACATGCCTTAACAATATGGGAGGCCTTCTGGACTAAAATTTGACTCACACACCCACTTTCTTCTATAATCAAATTATCATGTAAACCATAAACCCTATTTTTCTTTCAAGGTACGTAGATTGGTTCATGCAATTTTTATTTTTGCATCAGTATTTCTTCATTTTTATTTCCGGTTCTACATTAATGTATATAGAATGTATCTGTGTCATAATTGTGATGAAAAATCCCTCTTTTTCGTTGATTTCTTAATCAACACCATAAATATAATCCCTTGCAATACTATATGCAGGGATGTGTGTACTATCGAACGAATTTTAAAAGGCACAAGGAACAAAAATTGTACTAGCACTAGACATGGGAAACAATGACCTGTGAATGGGGCCAACGTTCAAATTTCTCCAAACTATTTTTGTATGCACTGAAATTTGACATGGATAGATTGTTCGCATGCCTTGACAACATGGGAGGGTTTCTGGACTCAAATTTGACTTACAAACCAACTTTATTCCATCATCAATTCATCATGTAAAACATAAACCTTATTTTTCTTTCAAAGTACACAAATTGGTTGACGCAAGTTTTAAGTTTGCATCAATCTTTCTTCATTTCTATTTCAGGTTCTACATTAATCTATTTACAATGTATCTATTTCATAGTTGTGATGAAAAATACCTCTTTTTCATAGATTGCTTAATCAACACCATAAAAATACTCCCTTGCACTATTAGATGTGGGGAGGTGTGTACCGTCGAATGAATTTTAAAAGGAATAAGGAACAGAAATTGTACTAGAACTAGATAAGGGCAACACTGACCTATGAATGGGGCCAACATTGAATTTTTTTCAAATTGTTTATGTACGCACTGAAATTTGGCATGGATAGCCTATTCGCATGCCTTATAGATGTGGGAGCGATTCTAGATTCAAATTTGACTCACATACCCACTTTCTTCAATCATCAATTTATCATGTAAACCATAAACCGCATTTTTCTTTCAAAGTACACAAATTGGTTGACGCAAGTTTTAATTTTCCATCAGTCTTTCTTCATTTTTCTTTTAGGTTCTACATTAATGTATATACAATGTATCTGTGTCATAGTAGTGATGAAGAATCGCTCTTTTTTGTTGATTCTCTTCTAAGATGATGCGGATGTAGTTATCTTTTAAAACATAGAGAGAGTAGTCTCTATAGAAGTAGAAAAATATATTGATATTGGATTCTCTTCTAAGATGATGTGGATCTTTTTAACCTTCAATAAATATTGATATATATGGTGGTGTGAAAAGAAGTAGAATAGGTATGAATGGGGCCAACGTTGAAATGTTTTCAAACTGTTTTTGTATGCACTGAAATTTGACATGGATAGATTATTGGCATGCCTTGGAGATATGGAAGGGTTTTTAGACTCAAATTTGACTCACACACGGAATTTATTCCATCATAAATTCATCACGTAAACCATGATGTGGATCTTTTTAACCTTAAAGAAATATTGATATATATGGTGGTGTGAAAAGAAGTAGAATAGGTATGAATGGGGCCACTATTGAAATTTTTTCAAACTATTTATGTATGCACTGAAATTTGACATGGATAGACTATTGGCATGCCTTGGCGATATTTCAGGGTTTCTGGACGCAAAGTTTACTCACACGCCAACTTTCTTCCGCCATAAATTTATCATGTAAACCATAAAACCTATTTTTATTTCAATGTACACAAATTGGTTGACGTAAGTTTTAAGTTTGCATTAGTATTTCTTTATTTCTTAATCAACACCATAAATATACTCTCTTGCAGTACTAGATGCAGGGCCATATGTATTGTCGATCGAATTTTGAAAGGAACAAGGAACATAAATTGTACTAGGACTAGACATGGGCAATAGTGACCTGTGAATGGGGCCAATGTTTAAATGTTTTAAAACTATTTATGTTTGCACTGGCATTTAAATTGGATAGACTATTTGTATGCCTTAACAATATGCGAGTGTTTTTGGACTCCAATTTTACTCACACACCCACTTTTTTCCATCATCAATTCATAATGTAAACCATAAACCCTAGTTTTCTTTAAAAGTACACAAATTGGTTGACGCGAGTTTTATGTTTGCATCAGTATTTATTCATTTTTCTTTCAGGTTCTACATTAATGTATTTAAAATGTATCTGTGGCATACTTGTGATGAAAAATCCTTCTTTTTCATAGATTTCTTAATCAACACCATAAAAATACTCCCTTGCAGTACTAGATGCGGGGATGTGTGTACTTTCGAACTAATTTTAAAAGGAACAAGGAATATAAATTGTAATAGGACTAGACATGGGCAACAATGACCTATGAATGGGGCCAACGTTGAAGTTTTTTCAAACTATTTCTATATGCACTCAAATTTGACATTAATGTATATACAATGTATCTGTGTCATAGTTGTGATGAAAAATACCTCTTTTTTTATTTCTTAATGAAGACCATAAAAATAATCCCTAGCAGTACTATATGCGGGGACGTGTGTATTGTCAAATGAATTTTACAAGGAACAAGGAACAGAAATTGTACTAGGACTAGACATGGGCAACAATGACTTGTGAATGGGGCCAACGTTGAAATTTTTCAAATTGTTTCTGTATGCATTAAAATTTGACATGGATATACTATTGGGATGCCTTAATGATATGGTAGGGTTTCTGGACTCAAATTTGATTCACACACCCACTTTCTTCCATCATCAATTCATCGTGTAAACCATAAACCCTATTTTTCATATGTTCTAGAAGATATGTTAATGATTCATAATTTCATATCTTTATTTGACTCAAGGTACAACTAGCTTGCAAAGTATCAAATTTTAATTTCAAGTTGATAAACCAAATATGAAATGAATCCTAATTAAAACCATAAAGTGTTGGAATTTGTCATTTAAGTGTAGTATCATGTAGTTATCTTTTAAAACATAGCAAGAGTAGTCTCTATAGAAGTAGAGGAATATATTGATATTGGATTCTCTTCTAAGATGTAACAGCCCTAGTAGAATATATACTTAGGGATTATTAAGTAAAAGATTTATTAGGTAATTAATTTTTCCTAACATGTTAATAACTAAACAACAATTGGTCTAATGATATTAATTAAGTGTTTATTAATTAATTAAAGGTTATAATTTTGATTAATTAATTAACTACCTATTATATTCAATAACTTGGGTACTAAATTTGAAAGGGATAATAAGTTATATTGTTTAAATTAAAAAAAAAAGTTACATACACGGAAAGGGATAAGATATTAATTAAAAAGAGGTAAGATATTAATTATGAGGGGATAAGGTAATAAATGGTTGGATAAGGAAGTAAATGCAAGAGGCGGTGAAGGAAGGATATGGAGGGGAAGGAGCTTTACGGAGGGAATCATTCTACGGGATTATCATTTTTCTTGGAGGTTTCTCTTGGATTGCAGAGAGGGGAGTTGAGTTCGGTAGTTGGATTGGATCAGTACAGGCACTGGTTTGCTGGAGGTTTTGGGCACGGGGGCCAGGATATCCATATGATATCCTGGAGCTAGGAAGTTGTCCTAGTTGGCAGGGTGGAATAAGGTTTTGGGCAGTGTTTACACAGTTCAGTAGTGGTCAACAGGACAAGTGGAAGCGGAGGGTTAGCATCAGACCCAGGTAATTTAAATTGTGTATTTGTTTTATTTTTCTATAAAATTTTATTATTTGTTGATAAATTTATATGCGAATGTGCTCAATTAAAGGAATATTTGAATTTTACTGTTTTGCTCAATGAAAAGAAATTAGTGAATTTTCTGAAATCAATACTGTTACAATTTATGTAATTATTTGACGTTAAATCTATTCGGCCCCTACACATGGTATCAGAGCGCCTCGTTCACACTCTGGAGCCTTTAGGTCCAAGTTCCCAGCTCCAACTCTAGCTCTGCCTAACCTGCAAACCAAAAGCACTATTATTTTGATTATATATAAATAAATGCAAATATATATAAATAATACGAATTGAAAACAACTTAATCCCATAAATTAGTATTCATGAAATATTTTTTTTTATTGTTGTTTACTAAGTTCGTTGCATCGAAGAGTTCTCTGTAAATAAATAGAACTGCAAAAAAAAAAAACAATAAGGAAAGCTTGGCAACAATACAAAAATGCAAAAGAACACATAAATCCAGCAATATCAAATGACTAGAAGATATAAACGAACACAAAGATTAATAACCTGTCACATTATCCGGTCAGCAAACTAAGAAAGCACAAAAAATGAGAAATAGGAAAGAATCGATATTGCAAATAAACAGAATGGTCAATTGGGAGCTTGGTTAGATGGTAAAGCAGGGGTGTTTCAAATACCCACAGCGAGACATTTCACTCCTGCTGTTATAAGTGGGCTACATTGCATTGTAATATTCTCATGTCGGGTGAGGGCATGCTTGTGGCACAGTAATAATAAGAAGCATCGTGTCAAAGATAGATAAATACTGAGAATGTTTGCAAACTACCGCGTTTGAAGAACAATTGTTGTTAAATGTCAAGAGAGGTTGGAAGTTCAACCCAAAAACCAAGCCCCCATCAAGAAACCATTCAAATCCAATAGAATAATCTAAACCAAATGTACTGTTGGGACCACACATTGTACCTTTTTGCTCATACTTTTTGCCATTGTTATACCCTTCATCACCTATATTTAGACTCATATTATCACTTCATCTGATCACCCCAAGGTATACAACGTCCTTTCTCATCACTATATGTTTA
>ML777143.1:257122-296411 GCA_009831015.1 Picea engelmannii
CTTACCTAATTGTTTGAAATTAACACAATTATTATAACCATGATATCATGTATATATAAGTAAATAAATAAACAAAATATATTATGCAAAAAATGAAACAAATGAAAATGTTAGATTCAAAAAATTAATGTAAACAAATACCTGGAACAATCATTGTCAACATTATGTGGTCCCTCTTTATTGACATCCAAGGAGGAATGTTATTGTTGATAACAAAAATAGGGCACACTAAGTAAATATACCTAAGATCTATGAATGGATTAACACCATCAACTGCCAATGAAATCCTAACATTACGAGGTTCATCATTGAAATCTGCCCATTTTTCCTCAATTTCCCTAAATGGATAACCATCGATAGGCATTCAAAGAACACCATATCCACTTCTGTTACATGCATGGTAATCCATAAATTGTGCTATGATTTCACACCTGAACAATCGTTGCAAACATGGAATTATGGGAATATGATGAAGAACCTTTTGAGGCACCCTTTTTGTTGCTTGATCGATTCGATATCTACTGGTAAGACATTGTGAGAATTTTGTTTTCGAAGCATGTTGTCCATAATATATAATATGATCATTAGGAAATGAATCTATAATTTGATAATCCATTCCAATGTCTTTCATAATGGCATGCAAACCTTGATATGTGCGAGGTAAAATATTTGACGATGGTAACAAAAATTCACCTAACAATATACAACATAACAAATAACTAGTTAATGTAAAGAATATTAATCGTAAAAATTGCATTCTTATTTTACACATTAATTAACACTAAAAAAAAATAGAAAAATGTCAACATTTATGTATAATATGAGATGAAACATATTACATACCTTAGGATCTGTGTCATACAAGTGTTCAAAAAATTATTCATAACCTTTAAGTTCATTAGCAACAATGTAGTGGAGAGAAGATTTGCTCTTGATCCTTCATAAAGTCATTTATTTTCCTTTTCTAATAGAGGTTAATCATAAATACCATCACTGTCCCCATCCTCATCCAGCTGAGAAAAAAATTCTTGGATCATTTTATTTGTCCCATCATTTTCTTCCATGGGATCATTAACTTGATTTGTCCCATCATCTTCTTCCATGAGATCCTCATTTTCTTGATCAAGTTCCTCATCTTGTACACCATCATTTCTACTACTACTTGGCACAATATTATGCGGAAAGTCAGAGGGAAAATCTAACTTTATAATTACAAACAATCATGCAAAATTAGTGTGTACTATAACAAACATTCAAACAATATATATACAATTTTATATAAAATTGACAATATAAAAAGCAGATAATGAATATATAGCTAATTACCATGGGATGATATTCATTCGATCTGCCATCAATGTGCCCATATTTCCTACAATGTTTTGTAGTTGTTTCTATTAAAATTCTTATGGGACGTATGAGGGAACATTTTTTGCAAGGGAATTAACATCTATGATCACCCTTTTCACCTGATTTACTTTTTTTCCCACCTCTAATATTCTGCGACATTCTTCCACACAACTTCCACACAAAAATACCCTTTATGAACCAACATTTTTATAGCAAGATTGTCGCAACATCTCTAATTCGTAAAATATTTATAGATATTTTTTCATAGCAATAGCGATGAACATTGACCGAATCAATGTTGACTTTGTCTAAGAGTATAATGGTCATATTGTCATGCTTGCGACGAAAGTTGACCAAATCGATTTTGACTTTGTCAAAGAGTATAACGGTAAATATGAACTTTATCAAATAGTGTAACAGACAATAATTGTCATTGCTATTGTGACGAATGCACAAGTTCGTCGCAAGAGCGACGAGTTTTCACAATCTTGATGATCTTCGCAAGAGAGACGAACATTTGCTTCCATCGAGAGAGTGATGAATATAGGCTGGATTTATAATAAAATTGAAAAAATGAACTTTTTCTCTTGAATTTTGCGACGAAAGGGTACCTTCATTGCAAAATTTTCCATATGTAGTAGTGGAGGAACCCCTACTACATGTGGTTGCATCACTAGGGGGAGATACTTGATCTCAGCCATAGGAACTATGCAAGTGAGAGCAATGAGGTTCCTCTCTATGTGTCATAGGACTCTATTAGCCTCTCCAGCTGGAGGTCCTCCCACAGCTGTTGGTCTTCCTGTTGTTGTTGGTCGTACGTATGGTCGAGGACAATGCCTGGTCCTGGTGAAGTCTGTTGGTCGAACAGGTCCCACATATGTAAATAATATATTTTTCACTTAGTACTCTTACACATACATAAAAAGGATATATATATATATATATATATATATAAATTTTAAAAAAAATTGACTTCAAAAAATATATGTTACTTATCTCACCACGCTCCTTGCTAGGGGGAACGGGCATGTTGTGATATCTAAGAAAGATAATCCCTACATAGGGATAGTCTTCTATTACTGGGATTTTACGTTCCCACCAGTCGAATAATCTATCATCGAAGGCCTCTTGGGTCCTTCCTCCACCTTGTCTAGGAAGTAAGACCACCCACCTGCATAATGTTGGGAAGGAGGAGATATGCCCCTGTAAGGTCTCTCTCGGACTGAGACTTGTTGGAGTTACTTCACAAACACCTAGGATTTATTTTTCTTAAGTTTTTCCTTGTTTATTAGTCATAATTAGTCATTGTCCAATCTCTTATATTTTAGGGGAGAATATTCTCTTTCAGTTGACACTTTAGTTTGACTAGTTGAGTTGAGTTTAGATGTTGCATTGGTTTTGTCACCATGCAACATTAGGATCATCACCAACTAATGCGAACTTGCCTTTGGATCATCACCATACTAGTGCATTACCCTTGATTACCTAAGTTAACTCCTCACTACTCTCTGTTCAGTTAGTTAACTGAAGACTAGTTGACTAGTTAACTCAACTAGGTGGCAGTTCACTACCGTAACTTCTTGAGAGACTAGACTAGGTGTAATTTCACTCCCGTAACTCTTGGTGTGTGTCTAGATCACTCCATACCACCACTATTGTTCATTGGTTCTCCTCCAATGTGCACCCATTGATTTATACAGAGTATATCATGTGTAAATTATTCATTATTCATAATGATTAATGAGAATTCTTCCATTCTTTCTCTCCTTCTTCTTCTTTCTCAATTTCTCTCTGCAAATGTGTGTAGTATTTTATATCTAGATCTATTCTTTGTAGGTTCAATACATTTACATGGTATCAGAGTGGATGGACTGCTAAGAAAAAGTTACAACAATTTTTTTTGCAGGTACAAAAGATTGAAGACAACAGAAAGATGGATTTACAAAAAGAATTCATTCTTACACCTTACAACTACTTTGCATGGAAGGAGAAAATAGCCACACATATACGAACTAGAGGGTTATATATTTTAACCTTGAATACAGATACAAAACTGAGATCAGCCATAGAAAAATCCAAGTATTTAAATCGCATGGATGAAGTACTCAGAACAATTTGCAGTCTTATTTCTCCCGATCTCCTTTTTCACATATCTTCCTGTAAGATTCCCAATGAAGCCTGGACCACCTTGGAAGGGATCTTTGGAAAATAGGATGAGATGAGGGGACACATGTTGGAAGTGGAGCTTCTCACATTGGATCCAAAAATATTTGACAATATCAAAGATTTCTTTACAAAATTGAAGGATTTACTGTCGCAACTCAAAGCTTGCGGGGTTGATAATTTGAAGGAGGAGAAACAAATGGTTCTTACCATTCTCTCAAATATTGGTCCTGAATTCTCTATATTCATATCCACATTCCATTCTTTTAGATTTGCCTCTGGAGCCACCTGGAATATGCCTTCTCTTGAGGACTTTATCGAATCCCTGACACAAGAGAAAACCAAGCTCATCTACATGGGCACAATCAAAGGCCCAAGGGTACATGCAGTCATTGTGCAATATGGCAGCCAAAAATATTAGAAATCTAAATATAAATATAAATTTAAAGCTAATGCACATTCGAAGAAGGAAGGGTACACAAAACCCTTCACCGATGCCTCCGGATCCAAAGGGGAAAAAGTGAAGAAAAGGGGGGGAAATCACAAACTATCACAAAGGATTCCATCCAGAATCCACATGCATTCAAAATAAAATAGATCTAATGTCTCAAATACTTCAACAAAACAACCTTGGAGATCGTATCCCCGAGGGTGCTAAGAATAATAAGCCAAAAGATCCAAATTCCAAGAACAATTCTAGGCATGCCCTTATTGCCATCAAATCTTGTCCTGATGCTTGGATCATAGATTCAAGAGAAGCACATCAGATGGCTTCCTCAAAAGAAATATTTTGTTCTTTTTATGCATGAAAAGGTCCTCCTATTCTGATGGGGGACAACTCTTCTGTCAAAGTCACTAGAAAAGGAAGCATTGAACTCACCAACGAATGTTCGAGAATGCGTTTCACATTCCCAAAATTTTCGTCAACCTTATCTCCATGTATCATATGATAGATTCCGTCACAAGAAAGAAATTAATATTCACACTAAATTACATGGACATCTATGAAATGAAAACCAACTCCAGGGTTTCTATGAGTGAGGTAAATCATCAGTCTAGATTGTATACTTTTTTTGAATTCATTGAACCTGATTCTGCTTTACTGCTTACTCATGCTGATGAAAGTAGTAGGATATGGCACAAAAGGTTTGGACATTTAAATTTCAGATACATGGAACAACTTAGAAAGAAAATATTGGTTTATGGTATACCAAACATCAATTTCTCCAAGGGAGTATGTGAGGGATGTGTTCTCGGAAAACACCCTCAAGAGAAATTCGACAAAGGAAAGTCTCAGAGAGCTTCTGCACCTTTAGATCTGATCCACAATGACCTTATGGGTCATTTTACACATCCATCCATCACCAAAGTGAGGTTTTTTCTCATTTTCGTTGATGATTTCTCACGTTTTACATGGATCTACTTTCTCAGGAAAAAAATTGAGGTCTTTCAACACCTCAAAGATTTCAATGCCCTAGTTGAGATACAATCCGAAAAGAAGATCAAAGTACTCAGAACTAATAACGGGGGAGCGTATGTAAGTCATGAGTACCATAGTATTTCCATGAGGTAGGGATTCAGTTGCAACATACAGTTCCCTATACTCCGCAGCAAAATGACGTTGTTGAGCGGAAAACATATCTCTAAAGGATATGGCATCTTGCATGCTACATGGAAAGTCACTACCAAAGAGACTCTGGGCCGAAGAACTTAATTGTGAAACATACATCCAAAAATGATCTCCCCTTATATATTTCAAGGATAAGACCCTGTGGGAGGCTTACAACGACCTCAAACTAGAAGTGACCCACTTTTGCATTTTCGGTTCACGGGCATGGGCCTAGATACCATCTGAAAAGAGGAAGGAACTTGATCCATAGAGAACTGAGTGTATTTTTGTTGGATACCCCAACGGTGTGAAGGGATATAGGCTTATTGATCTTTCATCAGATCGGATCATCATCGAGCATAGTTTCCAATTCAAGGAAAATGTCTTGCATGTACCTTAGCAGCCGCATGCAGACACATTCATTCTTCCACCTGTCTAAGATGATGAGAATGCACATGCCGACTCATCTTCAAGTGAGAGTTATGATTCATAGGACTTAGATGATTTAGATTTAAAATTAGTACAGTCAGATGCAGAGTCAGAGCATCGAGATGCAGTTGGAGAGCCAGAGCAGAGGCCCAAGTAGGCACAAACTACTCTTCAGGATCCAGGGGATCTTGTTGGTGATCCAACCGATACTAGGAGGAATCGATCTGATTTCAAAGAGGCTCTTGTTTCAATCACTTCCACTGAACCATTTCCCTCCAGGAATCTTTTATTGGTTCAGTCTTCAGATCCATATTATTATGGCGAGTCTACTGGAAATCCCTTTGGGGAATCCTCCATGCAGGAGGAGTACAACTCCCTCCTTGAGAACCAAACTTGGGATCTGGTTCCCCTTTCTTATGGGAGGAAACTTGTCATATGCAGATGGGTCTATAGGACCAAGAGTGAAATGGAGGGGTAGATTAGTAGATAGAAATCCAGGCTTGTTGCCAAAGGCTTTCAATAGGTGCATGGTATTGACTATGATGAGACCTTCGCTCCAGTAGCGAAGATGTATTCCATATGATTGACACTTTCCATTGTGACAACCAAGGGATGGGAAGTCCATCAGATGTATGTGAAGAATTCATTTCTTCATGGTGATATCTTTGAGGAGATCTACATGGAGCATCCCCAGGGATTTATGTAGGATTCGTATTTGGTCTATCGATTGAAGAAGTCCCTTTATGGCCTCAAGCAGGCTCCGAGGGAATGGTACGCCAAGATGGATTCCTACCTGTTGTCACTGAAATTTGTACATTGTAAATCATATCCGAATGTCTACATGCTCAGGACGACTGATTCACTTCTAGTCTTAGTTATGTACATTGATGATTTGATGATCATGGTTTGCTCGACTTAAACGATTAATGAATTCAATAGGATTCTACATGAAACTTGTTCAGTGGACTCAATATCAATCAGGATGCATCAGGCATAAAACTATCTCAGGAGAAGTATGCATGCGATCAACTTGAGATATTTCACATGACAGACTACAAGTCTTCTCTGACACCTTTCTTATCAGGAGTCAAACTTGAGGATGGCGAGGAGACTCCACTAGTTCACAACACACTATACAAACAATTAGTGGGGATCTCGTTGTATCTCACACACTCCAGACGAGACCTCTCCTATGCAATTGGTGTAGTTTCTAGGTTCATGCAGGAGCCAACTGAGATACATTGGAAGGATGGAAAGCATATCCTTCAATACATATAGGGCACCATCACCTTTCGGATTCATTATGCAGCAAAATCTACATTAGATATCATCAGGTTTACTGATTCTAACTGGGCTAATGATAGCACTGATCACAAGTCCAAATCTGGTTACTCACTCAGTCTTGGTTCCAGGCGTATATTTTGGTCGAGCAAGAAGCAATATGTGATTGCTCTATCTTCAGCCGAGGTAGAGTATAGAGGGCTAGTTAACATAACCATTCAGGCTATGTGGCTACAACATTTTCTCACTAATTTGGGAATTTAGTTTCATCGGTCGATAGTCATCTGGTGTGAAAACCAGAGCACTCTAAAGTTCTCTAGAGATCCAGTTCATAGGAAGCAGATGAAGCACATCGAGATCCACATGCACTACATATAGGAATTAGTACATGAGGGGATCATCGACCTACAGTCCTGTCCTTCAGCAGAACATATGACAGACATATTCACCAAGACCTTCACTGAGCATAAGTTCCATTATCTATGAAGTCATCTTGGAGTGAAGGACACAGTTGCCTAGCAACTGGAGTTCTTGTTTTTACATACATTGTACCTTGAGAGGGGGTTTTTCCCATGAGGTTTTCCCTCTTTCCTCTCTTTATTTCAGTGTATCATTTGTATTTGGGTACCTAACACGATGTCGTTGGTGAGACCCATTCTTTATTTTCACCATAATGATGTTCAAGGGGGGTGTTGGAGTTACTTCAAGCACACCTAGGATTTTTTTTTCCTAATTTTGTTCCTTGTTTATTAGTCATACTTAGTCATTATCTAGTCTTCTATATTTTAGAGGAGAATATTCCACTTGGAGAATATTCTCTTTCAGTTGACACTACAGTTTGACTAGTTGAGTTGAGTTTAGATGCTGCATTAGTTTTGTCACCATGCAACATTGGGATAATCACCAGCTAATTTGCACTTTCCTTGGGATCATCACCAAACTGGTGCATTATCCTTTATTCCCTGAGTTAACTCCTCACTACTCTCTGTTCATTCAGTTAAATGAAGACTAGTTGACTAGTTAACTCAAGTAGGTGGAAGTTCACTCCTGTAACTTCCTAAGAGACTAGACTAGGTGGTAGTTCACTCTCATAACTACTGGTGTGTGTCCATATCACTCTAGGCCACCACTATGGCACATTGGTTCTCCTCCAGTGCACACTCATTGAGTTATACAAAGTATATCATGTGTAAATTATTCATTATTCTGAACGATCAATGAGATTTCTTCCATTCTTTCTCTCCTTCTTATTCTTTCTCAATTTCTCTCTGCAAATGTGTGTAGTATTTTCTAGATAGATCTATTCTGTGTAGGTTCAACACATTTACAAGACTAGGAACCCTCTTGAAGAAAAAATATCATAAAATGGTACCAAAGCCGAAGTTCTTGTTGGCACGCCTAAGACACTCTGTGAGCTATCTCTTCATGCATACTAGCATGGTAGTGTTCCAGTCAAAGATTGTCGCCTCTAAAAACTGAACTACCAACTGCATCTGTGCACAGGAGGCCTGATGGAGTGTTGTAGATCCAGTAATCTGCTTGATCATGAGTAAAATAATTCATAGGGAGAGGTTGGTAATCCTGTGAATTGGCACCTAAGAACCTACTTTCTTGGTACCAACCTCACAATACATCGCGATGTAATATTCTTTATTGTATGGCCCTGGAGGAAAGGTCCTCAAGTTAACCAGTTCCCCTCTCCTAGAGAGGTTGGTTAATAATTATATGTCCTTTATGGATGGGTTCAATGATTGACCCTCTAACATGAACGCCTTTGGATCGGGATGCCAATACTCTACCAAGAAATTAAGCAACCTCAGTTGTTCCCTCATGAACAAACAATGAAATAATTTCCATAAGCCACATTGTTTTAGTGTAGCAACTACCACAGGGTCCTCCTCGACTAAGATGTCCAACTCCTCATGTTCCCTCTCTCTCCAGTGCACATACATCCTGTCACACACAAAATTTGGAGAGGGTTTAGTACTTGTGTTTTATTTTTTCAATCCAAAAGGAGGTGTATGCGGGCTGTAGTTTGAACAATTGTGTATGTACTCGGGTTGTTTATTACTCTGCCTAAGTACATATGTGGGTTTACCTTTGACAACCTGTGTACATGTAGACGTGACCCTTTTTGAAGGGCGCACACCTCCCAAACTAAAATTTAAATGCAAATATATTAATTTTAAAGGAAGAAGGAGGGATTTATACTTACTTTGTCCAAGTGGGAGGGTTTTCTGTCCATCATAGCTCCCATAATTTACGTTTTTGATAAAAAGGGTTTTTCACTTTTTGTTAATTTCCAAATTGCAATGGTAAAATTGAGCTGTCCACCTCTATTTATAGACCTTTTTGGCCCTTTTTCCCCTAATTTGGTCCCCTTTTTCACTTTTCCTGGATTGGTTGCTACTTGAGTTCTCTTTTGAGTTCTATTTCAGTCATCCTGATGGACTCGTCCTTGCAGTTTGGTGACTTTTTGAGATGGGTTACATTTATATCGTCCCATGGTAAAAGTCATTTTTTCCAACTTTGGCATATAAGTTAGGTTTTCACTCCCATATTTTTGCATATCGTTGTCTTTTCCACTTTTCCATAGGATCGATCCCACTGAAGTGTGACATAAAGGCTTCTATACTACTTTAGAAGTGTCACAATTAGGTTTTAGAGCCTACCTCTACATGGATCCCCTAGGTAGATCCTTTGCTGCATTTTGGCCTCCATGCTGTGAGTTTTGACTATATAGGCTTGGGAGTCCTTGTTAGTCCCTCCATGATCACATATTGAAGCCACATTCCTCTTTTTATCATCATTCTCAGCCTTACCCACGAGACTCCCTAATGAGCATGCTTTGTTGTCTTTCAAGCTCACTTTAAATTTTGAAAGAAAATTCCAACGAGACTGTATTTATTCTTTTCGATCTTGTATGGATTAATTGAGAAAAGTAACCCCCCTAGAGTATTGTTTAAGCCCTTTTCAAAATCTCTAAAATTGAAAATATTTCTGAGCGATCTTATTTCCCTTCACGCTCGCCAAACTCAAATTTGAAGGCACATATGTTGGACGGTGGTTTACCCCTTTTTCGTTCCGGATGGATAATTTTAAGAATAAAGGTATTCTCTAGGAACTCTGGTTCACTAGAAGAGTATTCTTAGGTGTAAGTTTAAACCTTTTTCAAGCCGTAGGGACTAAATTTTCAAAAAATGAACATTCTCCTTAGTTTTGGTTTATCTCTTTTTTGGGCATTGGAGATTACTTATGAAAAAGGAACCCCCTTGGAGTCCATATTTAAGCTCTTTTCAGACTTCCTAAATATGAAAATATCATCGAGTGACCTTTTTCCTTCACACTCGTTAAATTGTTCTATAAGAAAATCTACTTGGCATGAGTTTAACCCTTTTCTAGCCAGTATATTATTCAAGAAAAAGGTATGCCTCAGGAGACTTATCTCGCCGAGAGAGTTATCCTCAGTTATATTTAATAATTTTTTCGCTAAGGAGACCAAACCTAGAAAAAGGTTGTGAGTCCATAGTTAAGCTCTTTTCAAACTACTTAAAGTTGAAAATATAGCCGAGTGATCTTGTTTTTTTCACACTCGTTAAAACAGTTTTAAAGAGATATCCTATGGGTGCAAGTTTAAACCTTTTTCGAGCCGATTTGACTAATTGTGAAAAAGGTACTCCCTCGAGTCTTCCTTAATGTTTTTTCAGACTCTCTAAACATGAAAAAACCACCGATCTTACCTTCTCTAGGCTCGTAAAAATTCACATGGAGGGAGTCTTATTATGTCATGCTTAATCACATTGTGCATCTCATCTTTGCGTATTTGGACTAATGCTGACTCCATGTTGCTCTCAATTGAAACTTTAAATCATTCCTTATACGCAAGCCTTGCAACAATTTTTTCCTTTCCTATCTGACACCTTGACCCATTAAGGAATTTTCCCTGAGTGTCCTTATTATGCACATGTCTCCTTACCTTGAGCATCAATATGTTCCATGCACTTGGAACTAGTTTGCTTGCTTGCTACACTCGTTCCTCCTTTATAACGTATAATTTTTTTATTCTTTTTCAAGATCGTTGAAAATTTGAAAAAGACAAAAAAAAATTAAATATTCCAAAAAGAGGGTACGGGAAATATACATTATTTTTTTGGCAGCAAGATAGTTTGCCTTGGACAAAGAACATCCTTTCATTTGTTCTCCAACAATTAGGATTTAGTATGAACTTAACAAGTTGTTCTCTCTACATAGAGTTGTGTCCTCCTCCATTTGCTTACTCTTCCAAACATATGGAGAGTTTACAGTGCCTCCTACATCACAGATTTGTGTCAATGTTACGCTTCGTGAGTTTGATCATCTTTCATGATTTTGTACAAGGGAAGTTTTATCCAACCTGAGTCGATCATTATGTATTTTGTCTCTTGAATTTCATGATTTGTCCATCCCATGAGTCCAGTGAAGTCCGGATTCAAAATTCAAAACTTTTTTGCCTAATGATCGATATCCTCTAGTCTTTTCTCGATGACATGTCGAAGACCTCAGAGTAGTAAGTATTACACTCCTATTGTACTCCTACCTGAGATGTTGAAGATCTTAAAGTTGTTTCTAGAGCTATGAAGTCCTCATCTCTAGTTGCAGGAATTCATGCTTCTTTAAGACACATATTATATTGTACTTGAATATCATTGATTGATTTTTCAATGTAGATCTGATGTGTATTTATTCCGGCTACATTTTGTATAGACATTTCTATGACATGTATCTGCAGTGTACTTGATTGAAAACCATGATTACTTCATCGCGAGCATGGTTATGCCTGCATCAAAGATATTTATTATTGTTTTGTAGATAATGACCTCCTGAACTCTGGCCCCGGGCTCACTCGATTTCATGCCATCCCACTGGTAAAGATATTGTAATGTATCTTGGCCATCAGTTTCTCTTTTGACCTCACACATTAGGGGGTATATATTATATCCCTAAAATTCCCTACTTATGCATACATGGCATTGACCTTTCTGCTTGCACAATTTGCCAAATTACTGCCGCGAAACTCTCGTTAAAAAACCAATGTTTTGAGCATGTACATGCCCTACTGCACTACTTCCTGCGTACATACGACTGCTATGTGAAAGATAACCTGCGTACATATGCTATCTACATACTAAAAAACACGTGTTTGCCTCCAAAAGTTGCAAAAAAAAAAGTTTCAAGTAATTCGGTGGAATTAATGAGCTATTGGAGGTTTCCTAACTAATTTACCCACTGTAGCCCATCCCCAAACCAAATAACTATCCTTTTGTCATATAAAATGAGGTCTTGGGGTCCCATTCCATCATCAATCATGAGAACAAATAAACTCTTCCAAAATCCCTTCCCCCTCTTATTCCAAATAATGCAACCCTTTCTGTGATTTGGCCTCAGTATTCCCTCTCTAGACCTTTCTCCTATACAATCCATTCCCTTTCCCTAAAGTGATCAGTTGATTGTGAGAGAATTCTTTGGGATGATGCACTTGGAGAAACATTAATAGGATCCTGAACCTAGTTCATGAAGTGTCATTCATTGAATTTTGTAACTTTAAATCTTCATACTAAATAAAAGAATCATTTTCTTGTCCCAAATATTATGTGTTTATGCCTTTCATTTGATTTATGAATAATGGTTTATATCTAACCCTAATCTTGATGAGTAGAGATATAGTATTTTTAGCATTTCTTTCCTAAGTATTCTTACGGGTGCTTTGGGAGGAGACCAACATCCTAGGAAGCTACAAAGGTGGAGGAGGTCTACATCGAACTTTAGAACCAAAGATACTACTTCTGACCTACTTTCTGATCTCTTTATGTTCAACCATTTAGAATCTTTGGGGTAGTTTAAGTATATGATTGTATTTTAAGTGAGATCATAGCTGTAACACACTTTCATACTGTAATGCTTTGATACCAAACTGTAGCACCCCCATTCTGGGCCGGTTAGGCGCTACTGTGCAGGATAACAATATCCTACTTAATTCTATATATAAGACATCCATTTAAGAAAATGAAACACATTTAAACTCAAAGTAACCATAAGAATACTTCTATTATAAATAATCAATGGCTTTAACATTAATCCGTATGCACAGTAGAATACACGATAAATATAAATACTCAGACATGCTAGAAAAAGTAATTAAACATCATTTGGTACTTATCTTTGAAATGGTGGTAATTCCACTAACCAGGTGCAGGACTTCCATGAGCCTGCCAGCCTTAGACCACACTACTCATCAAGCTCAGCAGTGGGTCACCCCCGAGCTAGGACTAAGTTCCACCCCCAAGGCAAGGAATCCTAGGCTAGGTTGAGGTTACAAGGAAAACACACAGTCACAAGGAAATAATTCTCTTCCAGGAACCACTCATCCTCACTGCTCATAGACTCTCCTTCCCCACATGCTTGCTCCACCCCACAAGTATACACCTTCTCTGTCACCTAGACAGTCCTTCGGCTGCTAACCTCCCTTGCCTTGGGTTTCAGCAACAGACCGAACTGGAAGTCTCCGAGCTCTGTGGCAGCTACAATGTTCCTTCTAGAAGTTCTCTCCTTCCTCTATACACTCTCTCACCTGGAGAGAGTCACTCACAGGCCCAACAACCTGTTCTTCCAACTTCGACCACCTCTCTCACCTAGAGAGAGTGTTATACAAACTAGCCAACAAGCCACACACAGTCCAATACTGTGTGACCACAACAACCAACAGGGAAAACATACATGGGATTTCCAAATAGGTTCAACAATGACAGGATGGTCTCACGGTTAAGGATTTGGAACAGATACTCCACACACAAGCTCAATATTCTCAGACAGAGGATGCATCGGCTTTTCCAGAAATCAACACACAGACATTTTGGCTTTCAGGGATGCACGAGGTCTCTTGCAGAGGTCAGACCGGTTCACGCCCAGGAAGTCGAGGGTTGAATGGTGGAGTAACCCCCAACATTGTTGATCTCCGATGATTTATTTACATGCGCCTGAGTTGACACTTGTCACTCATTCATCGTGGTCAGACTACATGTGGTGGTGTTTTATATTTTATTAATGTTCTGCATTGATACATGTACAAAATCAGGCTCTTGTCCTTCAACCCTTAGGCTCTTTGGCCTAACAATCACATGAGCCCACCAGCTTATAAAAACTTGTCTCACCAACCTATAAAACATATTTACAATTCATTTCATAAGCAAGATTTACAACAGGGCTTGGCCTTAGGGACATTACAATCCCCCTCCCCTTATTTCTGCACTGTCCTCAGTGCAACTTTACACTCTCTCTGCAAGCTTTTCAAAATTTTCGAAAATATGTGGGTGCTTTGCCCGCATAACATCTTCATTCTCCCATGTTGCGTCCCTAGGACCATACCATGTCCGTTGGACCTTTACAAGATTTATAGCTTGATTCCGGAGCTGTTTTATTTTCCTGTCCAATATGCGCACATGATGCACTTGCAGGACACCTTCTTGTTCCACCTGAATCACATTCCAATCAATAACATGATTAGCATCAGGTATATATTTCTTAAGCAATGAAACATGAAACACATTATGTGTAGTCATAGATGCAGGTAATGCAAGCATGTATGCAGCTGGCCCAATCCTTTTCAGGATTTCAAATGGCCTACAAAATTTGGCTGCCAACTTGGTGCAACTTCCCAGCTTTAGGGAAATCCTGTTAGTTTTCACTTTCAGGAAAACATGATCACCCACTTTGAATTATCGGTGGGTTCTGTTCTTATCAGCATAACTTTTCTACCTGTCCTGGGAAGTTTTCAAATTCTGTTTAATTTTTATCATTTGGTCCTCCATCTCCTTGAGCAACTCTGGCCCAACTACATCTCTGTCAGCTGGATTATCCCAGCTCACTGGAGTGTTGCACTTTCTTCCATAAAGTGCTTCAAATGGGCTCATCTCCAATGATGCATGATACCCATTATTGTAGGCGAATTCTACCAAATGCAGGTAGTCTTCCCATATTGATGGTTTGTCCATCACGTACATTCTCAGCATGTCCTCTATTACTCTGTTCACCCTCTCTGTCTGTCCATCAGACTCAGGATGATATGATGTACTAAAATTCAGATTTGTTTCGAATCCTTTGAACAGTTCTTTCCAGAAATTCGAGGTGAATTTCAGGTCCCTATCAGACACAATCGTTTTAGGAATTCTGTGCAATCATACCACTTCCTTTAAGAAGATATCAGCAACATATGCTGCTTTGTGAGTGGTTTTCAGTGGAATAAAATGGGCAGCTTTTGTAAGCTTGTCCACCACAACCATGATCGAATCATGCTGCTTGCTTGTTCTGGGCAATCCTGTAATAAAATCCATGGTCACCACTTCCCACTTCCACTCAGGAATGGGAAAAGGCTGCAACAACCCTGCTAGGTGCCTATTCTTAGCCTTAACTTTCTAGCACTCCATGCATCTGGTGATGTATTCAACGATCTCTCTCTTCATACCTAGCCAAAAGTAATGGCTTTTGACTACTGCCACAGTCTTCTAATATCCAGGGTGTCCAACATAAGTCACATTATGCATTTCTTTTAGAAATGCAAGTTTAAATTCCTGGACATTGGGTATATACACTCTGTATTTATACATAAGTAATCCATCAGCTTCCACGATGTAACTTTCCCATTTCTATGGCCTTTCACTCTGTTGTAGCCTTGCTACCAAATCTTTGTACTGCAAATCTACATTTGCATCTTCCAAAATTCTATCCTTAATATCAGTCCTGTACATGCTAATGGTTGTAGCATGGAAGTCATGCACTTTTCTATTGAGTGCATTAGCCACCATATTTTCCTTCCCCTTGATATGATTGATATCAAAGTCGTATTCACACAGAAACTCCAGCAAGTCAACTGATCAAACAAATATTTCAAAGCGTTGTGTTCTATTCTCAATTTGAATCTCCTTCTAATGAGGTAATGTCTCCATTTCCTCAGAGCATGGACGATTGCTGCCAGCTCCAAATCATGTGTGGCATAATTCTTTTCATGCTCTTTCAGCTTCTTGGACTCATAACAGATTACAAATCCATATTGGCTGAGAACTCCTCCCAACCCTTCCTCACACACATCTGTGCACACCACAAAATCCATATTTGGATCTGTAATCCTCAAGATTGGAGCACTGGTTAACAACTGCTTCAATCAATGGAAACTTTTCTCACACTCTTCAATCCACTGAAACTTTTTCCCCTTCCTTTGCAAGGAAGTGATAGGATGAGATATCTTTGAGAATCCTTCTATAAACCTTCTGTAATAGCCCTCTAGAACCATAAAGGATTTGACTTTCACCACATTCCTTGGCACTGACCATTCTCGAATGGCCTCAACTCTCTTAGGATCCACAACGATCCCTTCTTCCAAAATAATGTGCCCCAAGTAATGGATCTGCCTTTGGTAAAATGAGAATTTGATCAATTGGGCATATAGTTGGTGTCCTCTCAACACTTGCAGCATCAGTAGCAGGTGTTGTTCACGCTCTTCCTCTAACTTGGAATACACCAAGATGTCATCCAGGAAGACTATGACAAACTTGTCTAAATAGTCCCTGAATACACCATTCATCAAGCACATAAAGACAGCAGGTGCGCTTGCAGTCCAAACGGCACCAGTGTGAACTCGTAATGAACGTACCTTGTTCTAAAGGCGGTCTTTCTAATATACTCATCCTTTATTCTTACCTGGTGATATCCTGATCTGAGATCTATCTTCAAAAATATTTTCGCACCCTTCAGCTGATCGAAAAGATCATCGATCCTCGGTAGAGGATACTTGTTCTTGATAGTTACCTTGTTCAACTGTCAGAAATCAATGCACACCCTCAACGTCCCATCCTTCTTCTTCATGAATAGGATTGGGTCACCCCAAGGTGACACGCTGGGACGAATGTACCCCTTTTTTAGAATCTCTTCAAGCTACAATTGCAATTCTTTCAGCTCTGGCGTGCTCATTCTATAAGGAACTTTTGACACTGGAGTTGCTCCAGACATCAAATTTATAGAAATATCGATGTCTCTCTTCGAAGGTAGTCCAAGTACCTCCTGAAATACATCTTCAAACTATGTAAGTACTTCATGGTCTCCAATATTTGGGACTTCATCTTTGGATGCTTCTTCCACATGGGCTGCAAATAATTGACATCCTTTTCTATAGCACTTCTTCAGCTGCATTGCTGAGATTTCTCTTACCACCACAGCTATGTGAATCCCTTGGATTGTTTTCTAATTCCCTTCCTCATCTAGGCATGCAAACTTCTTGTTACGACAGTCCAGAAGGGAATGGTGCTATTCCAACTAGTCCATTTCAATTAAACAATCATAAGATCCTAAAGGCAGAATATTCAATTCAGCCTTCGTGCACACCCCTTTCATGTCCATAGGACAAGACTTCACCAACTCAATGACTTTCCTCTTGGTTCCTGTAGCCAACTGCACTAACCAATACTTTTCATGTTTGCTTCTTGATAAACACAAACTTTCCAGTACCCTAGGATCTACATAAGTATGGCTAGCCCCTAAATCGATTGAAATATTAAATGGTTGGTAGTTAATCATACCTACCACTTCAATCATGTGCGATTGAAATTCTTCTTGCTTGTTGTCCAGGGCTACGTATATCCTTAGCATTCTGCTTCCCATATCCTCCATTGTTTCATCTTCCTGAACATTGTGGATGGTTCTTGCTTTATCTTTTCTGTGGGGGCAGTCTCGATACCTATGGTTTCCTTTACAGCCCCAACACTCCATAGGTGGCGGTCTAGGCATTTGTTCACCCACTTTAGCCTTCCTAGGCTCTCTAAAGGATGGTTGTCCCTGAGGACTATTTCTGAAAAAGGGAGGCTTGTTTCCCTTCAGCCTTTGCTCTTTCCTGAACTTCTTTTGATCATCCCAAGCCTTCCGAAAAGGAGGCTTTTCTCTTTTCTGTTCATATAAGCATTTAGCCCTTCTTATTGTTTCTTCCATAGTCTTAGGATCGTCATACTGAATCTTGTCACCAATGGCAGCTAGCAGTCCACTCAGATACCTCTGAATCTTGACAGCCTCATCTTTGATGAACGGAACATACTTCAGTAGTTCCAAGAAACTTCATTCGTATTCATCAATGGTCATGCTGCCTAGCTTGAGTTTGAAGAACTCCTTCATCTTTCTATCATAGTATCTTTTAGTCAGGTATTTCTTCTCGAAATATCCCTTGAACTCCTTCCAAGTGACATCCTTCTCTCTGATGTGTTGCACCTGCACAAACTGATCGCACCACATGGATTCTTTTCCTTTCAATTGATACATCGCAATTCTTCCTTCTGCATGAGCGGAATAATTCTGCAGTTGGAAATATTTCCTCATGCCAAGCAACCATGTTTCAGCATCTTCCTCCTTCTTATGTTCTCCATTGAACGTTGGAGGCTTGATCTTGTTCATCTCTCCCTTCAATTCATCCACTCCACATCTTCGGAGTTTCTTGGTAGGGGACGGGCTTGAACTACTATGTGCTTCCATACTGGAATGCTTTGGGGAGCGACGATGATGTCTGCTACCACTCCTCAATCTTCTTTTTCTCTCAGGGGTCCTGCGACTCCCTGTTTTTCTTGTGTCACTCTCCTTTTCCAATTTCCTTTCTATTCTTTTCAGGCTCTTCAACATATTTAAGTTGAATTCACCCTGCCTATCCCTGACTTTCATGATTTTTCGGTTATCATCTCGGCGAGCCTGGGCATCTCTCTGCAATCCTTCAATGATTTTCATTATATGTCCTTCCTTATCCAATTCTCTTTCGTGCCCGATGGAGTTCGATCCTTCGATTTCCAAGTTGACATCCCTTCCTACCCTTTCGTCCTCTGTTTCGGATGAAATCTACACCTCTTCCATTTCTATACTCGGCTGTATCGACACTCATTGAATTCTCATCACACAACGTCCAATCAACTGAAGTTTGTCAGGCCTTAAACCCTTAATAAAAACCACAACATTCATTAACCAACGTGAATAAGAAAACATTTCAAATTCACTAAGTTTTCTGAGCCCTTCCTAGCTCTGCAAATTTTCGGGACTTCAGGACTTCAATTTTCGGGGTTTTTGTCCATGAGGATCCAACAATTAAATCCTCTATAGTTCTTATGTCCTTCGAAAATTTCAGGATTTCAGAACTTTGGTGTTTCGGGTTTCGGGGTTTTTGGTCCCCGGAGGTTCTCGCACTCGCCTCCCTCTTCAACTGTCGACTCCCGAACTTCCAACCTCTCTTCCCCTAGGCCCACAGCACAGTTGTTTCCAACCTCGGTAGGGATTTAGGGACTTGACACTTCGGGTTTTTGGTTCTTCGGTACCCGGGAGTTCACGATGCAGTGACTCCCAACCCCATGTCACTCCAACTCCCAAATTCTGAAATTCCTCTTTACTTTACTCTCTGGGCCAATAGCACAGCTGTCGACCCTAACCACGGTGGTGCATGGTACATTCAGGAGGGTCCACGTCACCTTCAGGGACGTCATCGGGTCCCACCATTCTCGCTTGTCTTCTTGACTCACTGGCACATGGTACACACCCATGTGTCCACATCCATTCCAAGGCAATCCAACGGTTAGAATTCTCTCAGATCTACGACATAGATCTTTTCAATGTTTCGGGGTTTCAGGCATCTGGAGTTTATGCATCCACACATCTCGAACTTTTGTTTACCGAAACTCTAAAATTACTATCTACTCCTTCACTTGATCAAACGGTCAAGTTCCTCTCTTACAATCTATGGTGTGGATCGTTTCGGGATATCGAGTTTCTCTATTTCACGACTTGTGAAAACAAGGTTCTTCCCCTTTGGTTTCTCGGGTGCTGAAATGTCGTCTAGCAGCCACATGTCCCCCCGATGGACGGTCCTGACGAATTCGGGATTTCACATATCGCAATTTCCACGTTCCTGAGAAACGCGAAAGGGTTTTTAAACCTTGCACGCGTTTTCTAGATCTGACGATCATGAGGGTTCTCCTTTTCCCTAAACAAATCCTACGGCTCCAACACTTCTTGTGTGGAGTCCTCTTTCCCTATGGCCATATGCCACCCCGATTGCGGTTTCATAACACCGCTACACCTCCTGAGATCTGTAATATGGACAAGTAACTCCTTGACACTTAGGAGCATTCAAAGGTCCGAAATTGGTCCTCCAGACACAATTTCTCCTCAAACCCTCGGTCCAAAGACCACTCAAATGGCCCATCTAAGCTCAATGTCGAAACCTTGGCTCTGATACCAAACTGTAACACACTTTCATACTGTAACACTCTGATACCAAACTGTAGCACCCCCATTCTGGGTCGAGCAGGCGCTACTGCGTGGAATAACAATCTCCTACTTAATTCTATATATAAGACATGCATTTAAGCAAATGAAACACATTTAAACTCAGAGTAAGCATAATAATTACTGCTATTATAAATAATCAATGGCTTTAAGATTAATTTGTATGCACATCAAAATACACGATAAATATAAATACTCAGACATGCATAAAAAGTAATTAAACATCATTTGGTACTTATATTTGAAATGGTGGTAATTCCACCAACCATGTATAGGCCTTCCATGAACCTCCCAGCCTTAGACCACACTTCTCATCAAGCTCAGTAGTGGGTCACCCCCAAGCTGAGATTAAGCTCCACCCCCAAGGCAAGGAATCCTAGGCTAGGATGAGGTTATATGGAAAACAAACAGTCACAAGGAAGGAATTCTCTTCCAGGAACCACTCATACTCACTGCTCACAGACTCTCCTTCCCCACATCCCTGCTCCACCCCGAGGAGTATACACCTTCTCTGTCACCTAGACAATTATTTGGATGCTAACCTCCCTTGCCTTGGGTTTCAGCAACAGATCGGACCGGAAGTCTCTGAGCTCTATGGCAGCTATAGGGTTCCTTCCATAAGTTCTCTTCTTCCTCTGCACACTCTCTCACCTAGAGAGAGTCGCTCACAGGCCCAGCAACCTGTTCTTCCAACTTCAACCATCTCTCTCACCTAGAGAGAGTGTTGTACAAACTGGCCAACAAGCCACACGCAGTGCAGCACTGCATGACCACAACATCCAATGGGGCAAATAGACATGGGCTTTCCAAATAGGCTAAGCAATGACAGGATGGTCTCACGGTTGTGGCTTTGGAAAAAAGACTCCAGACATAGGCTCGATATGCTGAGATAGAGGATGCATCAACTTTTCTAGAAATCAACACACAGACTTTTCGGCTTTCAGGGATGCATAGTTCAGAAGATGCACGAGGTATCTTGCACAGGTCGGACCGGTTCATGCACCAACACGGCTGATCTCAGACGCTTTATTTGCATGCGCCTGGGTTGACACTTGTCACCCATGCAACTGCGTGCGTTCCATCCATTTTGAAGTTACCTGTCCTTCCAAAAGAACTTAGGATAAAGCATATTATTCACATTCTTTTTGGAATAATATAAAAATATTATTCCCAATGACTTAAGCCCCTAGGTTTAGCCCCCTAAGCTTATCACTTAGCCCCTCTTCCCACCTTCCAGCCCCTAATCCCTTTCCCACTCTGTGGAATCTTAGTCCCCCATCACTCATTCACCATGGTTAGTCTGCACGCGACAGTATTTATATTTTATTAATGTTCTGCATTGATACATCTACAAAATCAGACTCTTGGCCTTCAACCCTTAGGCTCTCTTGCCTAACAATCACATAAGCCCACCAGCTTATAAAAACTTGGCTCACAAGCATATAAAACATATTTACAATTCATTTCATAACCAATATTTACAACAGGGCTCGACCTTGGGGACATTACAATAGCTCTACTTGTACTTTGACCCTACTATAGTAATAGGGGCATTTTCCCCACTAACACTCACATGTATAGATTTCTGTATTTTAAACTTTCCCAAATCCTTTGGTGTACATCATCATACTTATCGTACCAATTTCTCTATGTTTATAACTATACAATAGTTACATTACTTTAATCATTAACATAAACATACGTATATAACTCTTACTAATATTCCCCATGGGATTATCAACATAAGGACTTTTATTAATATCATTTGTTGTTATTAATCCACTTATAACATGAGATTAGTTAGTGTTCCTTAATTGAATTGGGTGAGAGTATATATATATATATATATATATATATATATATATATATATATATATATATATATATATATATTATTATACTTGCCGCAAGGCATAGTATATAGGGATTGATATAGTTGACTATCTATTAATTCACTGTGGACCAAAAATTTTTGAGCCGATTTCCTAAGTTTTACATTACAGTTTCAATTTCTTTATTTTTTTTAATTGTTTAAAAACTTTTTTTTTGACATCTAATTGGTTAGTGAAACCAACCCATTATTGACTAGTTGATGGCTACCAAAACAATTTTGAGTAATATTGCAATTAAGGTAACTATTGCTAAATGTTTGTTTCAAAACCTTGAAAATAAAGTGTGACATTAAATATCTATGCTTTATTTTCACTATCTAATGTTTAGTTCATGAATTCTAATCATCAAGTGTTCACCCTGCATGGATGCTAATCACCAAGTGTTTGAAGTCCACTTTGTTTATATTTACTTCAAACCAGATCCTCACATAATTGTACCGCTTCCTTACCTATGTTTCTTATTTGTGTTTTTCCTGTGCTTTACGAGAGACCCTCAATGAACAACATGCCAATCAAGTGATGGAAGAGCAAACCTTCAAGATAAGCTACTAAATCTTGATCTATAACTGGTCGATCTTACTCCTATCTCTACTATTTTTTCTTCTACCTCTTATTAGGAACTATGAATATCTTCATAAAGCCATGGTTGCTACTATTGAATGTGATTATAGGTGGAGGAAACATACCTTTAAGATAGATTGAAAGAATAATTTATTCAACAGTCAAGGAATTGAGGAGTAACAAGCCAGTTTCATGGAGATGAAATATTTTTCTTCTTTGAAATGTGCTTCTTTGATTTCTCTCCTCTCGATCGAGATCTCCCCCGATCGCGGCCTAGTTGACAGGTTCATTGCTGCATCAGAATGCAAGTTTGTTTATTTTTTGATTCCCTGTAGTACGGATTCTGATAGCACGCATCTACTGCCTTTGAATCCATTTCCCAAATTTCATTGTTTTGAAGGACGGAGGGGAGGTTTTATAAATGTCTACCACCAACTAGACTTATAGCTAGGACATACCTTGATTGGCAGACCGGAAACAAATTCAAAAAATCGAAAACAATGGTCAACTAGTATTGCAAGCGGCTGGATAACTTCATTCGTCTCCTTTTTTTTTCGTTTTCTGAGTTCTAAAACAAGTTGACAACAACCCAACCTGGTCCCGCGTGAAGACTCGAGAACGAAGTGATCAACTTCTTCACTTTGGGTTGGATTTGATTCCATGAGAGTTCAAAGCATGACAAGGCGTATAAGTTAAGGATCGGGATTTCCTTCTTGAGAAGTACTGTGTATTTGAGTTTAACACTGAACATTTAAACTATGCAGTATTTCCGTATCAATTTCTTAATTTGGATATAAAATATTAGGTCTGATTAATTTCAAATTGCTTTTGTTTGAAAGAAACTACTAATTTTTTCTGATGGTGAGGCTCTAAATCTCGTGAGAATGGGTTCTTTTTATCCAATTAATAATAAATAAGAAGACTACATATTGAGGCTCTAAATCTTGTGAGAATGGGGTCTTTTTATCCAATTAATAATAAATAAGAAGACTACATATGCCAAAGTTATAGAGACACATCAACACTACTTCTCGACCTTACTTTTCATCGGTTAAATGGTTTTTCATGGCGATTATTTAATTGATATGTGTAATGGCAGGTATTCATGAAGTAAAGTGATATTTTAAAGAGACTTTATTCTAATTCCAATCATTGAGCTATTGGCCACCCATTATATATTGACCAAATGAAAAATCGACCTAAGGAATCTCAAGATATAAAACATAACCCCTGAAATCTCAAGTAAAATTCAAGACTTTCTTACCACTGTGAGAGCGGAAGTATTATGATGAAAAGTGGGAAGAAAAGTTCATCGATGGAACACAAATTCATGATTTCATGAAATTTTGATTTTAACTGTTATTTATTAATAAAATAACTAAGCCCATAAGAGATGTCCCTGGAACATGGAAAGTTCACATTAAAGCTTAAAAAGGAGAACATAAGGTTGACATTGAAGCTTAAAAATGAAAACACATTTTAGAAAGGAATATGTTAGATTTAAAGAAGTAACAACACAATCCATCCATCCTAATTCCACTGCTTTACAATGGCAATACTTTTGCATTCCATATTTTAATTGGTCCATCAAGAAAAAGACAATCTAGGAGGAATACCCCCAGTTGTGTTTCAAGCGGCGCTCGCGAGAATGTAAAACTAGGTGAAACAAAGTGTTTGAGATCACTTACATACCATGGCTAACAAGTGATCATGCATACCACGAAAGCTACCATGCAAGAGGAGGTGCCTTTATCTTGAATGATCTTTTATGGAAACTAGTGAGGTCTAGACTATGCGCCCTCTCACTAGCAAGCATGTTAGGTAGGAAAAGCAACAACCCTTTTATGGGTGAGACATGTTAGGTAGGAAAAGCAACAACCCTTTTATGGGTGAGACACTCATTATATGAGAGATACATGTGGAACATGATTTCTGATTCACATAAGTGAGTTTGTGCATGCATGCTATGTGGAGGGATAAATTACTTAAAAAAGATAGAGCTTGACATTATAATATATTATTGTAATCTACTCAACATGAAGAACATGAAGTACATGACATCCATGAATCTTATAGTGGGGATTTACTTTTCTTCTTTTCTTCCCAGTGCTTCTAATCAGTTCATGATTCGAACTTCTCCCTATCGGCTACGAGGCGAAGCAAGTTCTAACTTAAAGTGACCCTCTTTAAGGTTATAACATCCTCCCTAGCTAGGACTTAAAGGCAAGTATCGATCTTAGAAAACAATGTTATCTTTTAACAGTACGTTAAAGATGGTAAGGAAGGGCGTCCTTCCCTCTAAAGGTAGGGTGTTCTTTATCCCTCTTCCTATATATCCAAATATCATATATTGAATAGATAATGAAGACATTAAAATATCATATAGTATTGAATGCATATGTATAACTTTTATTTTATTATATTTACACTCCAAATCTTCACATTCTCCACACAAATCCTCGTCCTCAACTAAAATTAATAAGACTTGTCAACTAGTCACCTCAAGTTATGGTTTTGGTCTCCTCACATAAATGATTATTAATTGATCTCGAGTTAACTTCAGATTATAGTGTGTTGATTTCCACCATAATCGTCCTTATAGTGGCCATGTATAAGCACCATCATTGCCACTGATATTCTAGTTCACCTAATAGTACCTATGCTCTTAACTTAGTGTAGGTACCAGCTTGTATTGTTGATAATCATTTAGCCAAAAAGAGTACTCATGATAGACTCAGACCTCGTCTAGAGAGAAGCGAAATGATTTCTTCCATTTAATATTTGGCTAACATTCATATCAGTGTTCAAAAGGTAAACTATTTTATCTGTCGATAGTTTGGTTATCATTTATTTTTCTGAGATTTCTATTGTAATTTATTACTCATCGTTGCAGGCAGGTTAGAAGGCTCATGTATTCTGATCTTTGGAAGAAAAGTGCCAAGTCTAGTATAAAACTCAGGTTTTCGTTTAGTCTACCCTTCTATTTTAGCAAGCATATACTATATGCAATATATTACATATTTTTCATTTATTTTGTTGTTTGTTATAATATTAACCCCTTTTCTTTCTGTGTTAGGTGTCCTACCTATGACTTACCCAAGTTCCAATCCCAAACTGGATTCGAAAATTTTGTTCAGGGTATGGAGCGTTAACCATAACCTTTGGTTCCTTGACCTCTACCCATTAATGGTAAGCATTATTTATTAGTTTAAGATTTATAATGAAACGTTTAAACTCGATGGTAAATAGCTTGGCTCCTTTAACATCCTTACAGAGGTCTGTTGACTATTAGCATGTGATGTTTGGCCAGTTCGACTTCTATAGTCATCATTACATCTGGATAATTATGATTATATTCTCAGGCCATTAAATCATTTAAATTCAACAGGTATTATTTGATTTTGTTCTCCAATTTGTAATTTTATGGCTTGTTTGCAGGGGGAATCGAAGCCCTTCAAGACAAGTACTAGCATATTACATGGCTCTCACACAAGTTATCATATGATATCTTTATCTCATGAATCCCTTGAACATAGCCACTTCTTATAGGTTATGATAAAGTCGTAAAGGATGAACTGTAACTACACCAGAGTGTCTGTCGGATAGGATCGGCGCAACCTATGTTTACTTCGTAGATGATTTCTTATTAGAGTTTAAACTTTCTTAAATATTATCTCCACATATTAACATAGGTCGAGGGTTTCCTCTATTATTTACGAGGCGCCATTCTTGTTTATAAGATGTCGATACTTTCTATTGTTTTGTCTTCAGCTCCTTCTTTGTTTTAAGAACCCTAGGGTTTTTTTTTTCTTTTCTTTTTTTATTAGAACTCCAAGATTATTTAATAGTATGTTTGGATCAAGTATATTGATTAATAGATAAGCTAGTACAGTCCTTGGTCTTCTTGAATCTTTGTTTATCTTATAAATGCTTAGATAAAAGATTGAATGGAAATATTTTAACTATGTTTATCTTATCAAATGCTTAGATAAAAGTTTGAATGGAAATATTTTAACTATTCTACAGTGACTTAAAGCATATATCTGAAATAATTTTATATCTATAACTCTATATTGGTTACCATTGTATTTAATTTTTTTAGTATACCTCTAATTTATTTATTTATTGTTTAACTAAAAGAACTAAATGCTAGCAACACTATTTTGTTAAAATAGTTATACGAATAATATCTTTTATGAGAAAATAAAAAATTATAGAGACATCACATAGATTCTTCAATGTTATTCTTCATTCAAAACAAATTCTTATACCTTGCTATACAATCTATCTACAAACAAAAATAATAGGTAGGAAATTATATCTAATAAATGCTTTCATTTCTTCATGTATTTATTTAATAGTAAACTCATAGTTAAAGGAATACCCATTTTTGTAAAGCTCTTTACTAGGGCTTCAAAGTTAAATGGTAAATTTGTAATCTAAATTACTTTTTTTTTCTTGAACATGACATCTAATTTCTATTTCCATTTGCATTACAACGAATCTATCTAATTTATGTTGAAGTTCTAGCAAATTAATTAGTTAAATATCAAATTCTCATTACACAACATATTACACATTTTCAATACATAGATACATATCATAACTTTCATTTAGAACAAAATTAATACTGGTAAAATACCTCTTGAAGAAAAAGTTTGTCCCTTTATTTCCTGTTGTTGCTAACTGCTTGAAACTGTATGAAAACTGAATCTTTTCCTCCCAGTCCAACTAGAAACAGAGCCTCTCCAGCTCCCTAGATCCAGGAATCCTTGTGGTTTCCTGGCCCTCGAGCCCAAAACTCCCAGCAAGCTCCTCAAGAAAAACCAGTAATACAATCCTCCAACAAGCTTCCCCCTAGCCAAACCAGTAATACAGTCCTCTAATATGAAAAATAATGCTCCAAAACAAAATCCCCCCTTTACCGAGTGTTTTCCCCTTACCTTATCCTCCCTTCCAAATTATTCACCACCTTATCCCCCCCCATTAAGTCTCAACTACCTTATCCCCTTCATTAAGTCTCAACCACCTCATCCCCTTCATTAAGTCTCAAAAATGAAAATTATTAATTTATTAAACCAATATTCCTTAAAAAATTATTTAATCATGATAATTAATTAAGTGATTACTTAAACTAATATACATTCAACAAATATTTAATAAGGACAATTAATTAATTAAACTAATATACGTTAAACAAATATTTAAATATGACAATTAATTAATTAATTAGGGTTGTTACTTCATCCCGAAGTTAAAGTATTTTATGATACAAGGGAAATGACACATGGTTCACACATTCATATCCAATAAACAACATTATCAGTAAGTAAGACAAGAAAACTCATACATACTAGTGTACATGTGCAAGAAATGCATGTGTAGCTAGTACATACAAGTCTCGTGCATGTACTAATAACAATAACTATCACTTCTATAGTAATTTTTATATGCGTCCAATCCAATCAACAAGACTATTCAATTTATAAAGGATAATAAACCAATCAATTGTTTGTGAAATCCCTTAATTACAATAATCTATCTCAAAAATGTTTATTTAGACAATTGTAGTTTAGTTAAGTAATTATGAATATACATATATACACATTTTCTTTTCAAAAGGAAAAACAATAAATTCCACCATAAGGAAAATATCCATAAACTCTCAACTATTTCTATTCTTCCTTCCTCCCTAACTTAATTCCATATTCCATTCCTACCCTTCCTCCGCTGGACTATCTTGGAGCGTCAACTATATTGACCTAACTCCAACTAGAACCCATAAGTGAAAGTGTCACTATCTTGACCAAGCTTCTCCAGTAGGCAACTGATAGTCATCGTCACACATCTAGGGGAGCGTGATCTAACACCGTCCTCCCATGACTCCAGGTTTCATAGGATACATGGTGGGAAATGCCTCCACCCCTCTTAATAGGACTAGGGTCCACACCCTACAATAGAATATACAATGGCACCGTGTTGGTGGAAATTTTGTCATTGTTTATTCAATTTTAGGTAGTCTCACCACCTGAAATCCTGCATTGGTCCATATATCATAGCTATGAATTCAAACCAATATAATTTTATGTGCAATGATTCATAGCATATTGTTTCTCGGTCGGTGGTCCTGACATCCACTTTCATTACCATTATCCCTTGGCTATTTCATAGCCCATTGACCTGCACATTAGTCTATAACACAAAATCATACATATCTATGAATTATCATCATGTAATTGCATACAACCATAATATCAATTCGGTATCCACATACCAACAACTTAATATGAAGTTTTCAAGTTAGAAATATATCTCATAATATCCCCATAATTCAATTGACGTTACTCATTAATAGAATTTTCATTTACATAATAGATTGCATCATATCCATCACCATTCAAATAACATTTAAACATTCATAGAATTTGCATTCTCATAATAGATCGCATCATATCCATCATCATTCAAATAATATTTAAACATTCATAGAATTTACATTCACATAATATATCACATCATATCCATCGTCATTCAAATAACATATATACATTCATAAAGGTTCATACGTCTTAAAAGTTCAAGTGTATCATTAATAGTTTCACTGTGAATAGAAAATAAAGGTAATTAGGCCTTAGGTAATCCTAGTTTTCTAAGTCAAACGGTGGTGTTACATACACCCAACCTTCGAGAAACATATTCTCGAGGTGGTAAAAAAAGTGAGGGATAATCTCGTCGTAATGTCTCAACATCCTCCCAAGTAGCATATCCTCAACTATACTTGTCCCACTGGACCTTAACTTGGTCTACCAGACGGTTCCTGAGGTGTCAGACTCTACAGTCCAATATGCATAATGGTTCTACCGCGAGGGTTCCCAAGTCCAATACTTGCAATTCCTTCTAATTTAGTTTATGTGATTCGTCGACAACATAATGACATAGAACATATATATGAAAAACATTATGATTTTTATGCAAGTGGCGTGGCAGTATGAGACTATAGGAAACAGGTCCAATTTTCTCTTGGATTTTGAATGGTCCTATAAATCGAGGTGACAACTTTGTCCCCTTCCCAAACTGAATGGTACTCTTATTAGGCTTGATACGAATGTAAACCTAATCTCCCACTTTATAACTTCGGTCAGTCCTATGTGCATCTGCATAACTTTTTTGTCTATCTTGTGCTTCATTTAGTCCCTGCCTAATCTGAATCACCTATTCCTCCATCTCTTGAATCAATTCTGGCCCAACTGTCATGCGGTCTTCTAATATTTTCCAACTCAACAGTGTTCTGCATGGCCTTCTATACAGAGCTTCATAGGGTGGCATTCTGATAGAGCTATGAAAACTATTATTGTAGGCGAACTCTACCAAAGGTAGTTACTTCTCCCAATGGGTTTGATTATCCTTGACATACATCCTAAGCATGTCTTCCATGACTTGATTTACTCTCTTAGTTTGTGCATCCATTTTAGGATGATAAGCTGTGATTAAGTTCAACTGAGTCCCCAACACTGACTGCAAACTCGTCCAAAATCTAGAAGTGAATCTAGAGTCCCTATCTGAAATGATCTTCTTAGGTATTCCGTGCAAATGGATGACCTCACTTGCAAACATGCATACCACATCAGTGAAATTTTAAGTGTCTCTAACCGAAATTAAATGAGCACTCTTGGTTAACTTATCAACTATCACAAGAATGGCATTATGTCTATGAGATGTGAGTGGAAACCCCATAACAAAATCCATAGAAATGACTTCCCACTTGGTCATGGGAACATCATGTAGTTGTAGGAGACCTGTCGGGTGATGGTGGTCGACTTTCACTTGTTGACACTGTAGGCACTTGGCGACGAAATGGACCACATCACACTTCATGCCTACCCAAAAGAAGTGTTTCCTCATGTCTGCATACATTTTCTTCACACTTGGATGCACACAATAAAGTGGTATACAGGCTTCCTTCAGTAAAATGCTTCGAATATCCCCACTTTCGGGGATGTACATCCTTCCTCTATATCTTAATAGTCCATATGCTTCCAGTCTATATCCATCATACTTTGGATCTAACTGCCTTCCACTCTCAAGGTTTGAAGTAACCTTTAAATATGAACAGTCTCCAAGGAGTTGTGTCAATGCATGTTCCCTCAAGTTGACTTTTAAGGGTACCAAGGAGAAGACACGTGGTCTCCTACTCAAGGCATCCACGACCACATTTTATTTTCCCTTGATATATGAAATACCAAAATCGTTCTCACTCATAAACTCACTCCATCGCCTTTGCCTGGTTTTTAGATCCCTTTGAGTGAAGAGATGCTATAAACTTTGATGGTCTATTTTGAGCTCAAAGTTTCTCCCTACTAGATAGTGCCTCCAAATATTTAGAGATAGCATTACGGTTTCCAACTCTAAATCATGAGTAGCATAAAGCTCCTCATGCTTCTTCAACTACCTTGACGCATAAGCTATCACTCCTCCATCCTGCATTAGCACGGCCCCCAACCCTTGCTTCGAGGCATTTGTGCAGACTGTGAAGTCATTTTCCATATCCAACACTTGTAGAATTGGCGCACTAGTTAGTAACCTCTTAATCTCTATGAATGCACTATCACATTCTTATTTCCATTCATACTTGACCCCCTTGCACTGCAAAGTGGTGATCAGTTTTGCTATTTTAGAGAACCCTTCCACAAATCTCCGATAATAACCTGCTAGCCCCATGAAGCTTCTTACCTCATGAGCATTGTTCGACACTGGCCATTCCATAATGGCCTTTACCTTTTCTGGGTCCACAGAGATTCCTTCACCGGAAATGATATGACCTAAATAGTGAATTTCTTTCTGGAAGAAGGAAAACTTTGACAACTTCCCAAATAATTTGTTCTCTCTAAGGTAGGACAACACCACTCACAAGTGTTCCTCATGTTCTCTTTCATTCTTGGAATAGATGAGGATATCATCTAGAAAGAATTATACAAAGAGGTCTAAGTACTTCTAGAATACACCGTTCATGAGGCTCATGAATATTGTTCGTGCATTGGTCAATTTGAAAGGTACTACAGTGAACTCGTAATGTCCAAACCGAGTTCGAAAGGCAGTTTTAGGAATATCTCCTTCCTTGATCCTTAATTGGTGATACCCTGATCATAAATAAATTTTTGAGAATACCACTGCTCCTTTCATATGATCAAAGAGATCATCTATCTGTGGCATTGGGTACCTATTTTTCACTGTAGCACGGTTCAAGTCCCTGTAATCTATACATAGTCGTAAGGAACCATCCTTCTTCTTCACAAATATTACCGGTGCACCCTAAGGTGAGACAGTGGGCCTTATTAGCCCTAATTCAAGTAGCTCTTTTAACTACATCTGCAAGTCAAAAAGTTCTAGCACTGTCATCCTATATAGAGTCTTGGAAATTGGTTCTGCACTAGGTTTTAATTCAATAGTAAAATCAATCTCCCTCTTAGGAGGTAACCTTGGACTCTCATTTGGAAAAACATCCTTAAACTCTCACAATACTGGGTATTGATCCAAGGAGGGTCCTTTCCTTTCATTCACTGCTTCCACTACATATAGTCAACACCCTTGCCTCATGCACCGCATAACATTCATAGTTGAGATAAAGTGTAGAGACACCTTTCTCCATACACCGTGGATGTTTATCGAACTTCCTTCATCGTCAACACAAAAAACCCTTTTTGTGAAAAAATATACCATAGCTCGATGAGCTTCTAACCAACCCATTCCAATGATTAGGTAATACGTCCCGAGAGCAGTGACGTATACCTTCAACCTGGTAGTACACACTCCTAGGTCTACTAGACAATTATTAATGCTAGGTCCTACCTCTTGTTTTTCCCCCGAAGCCATCTCGACTTGTTTAAAGTCGTCATTCTCATAGGTTACCAACCCACTCTTTTCTTATGCAGAATGTGAAATGAAACTATGTGTAGCACCAGAATCAAATAAAATTTTAACATTGATATGATTTAGTGTATATGATGACTCCACCACCGTGGATTGATGTTCTTCCTGGCGATTATTAATTGTTTCATAAATCTAGTGGCTACTGCTTGCTCTTCCCATCGGGGCCTTTCCTTCTCTATGAACAAATCGTGCTTGCAACTCCAGGAAGTCACACTGGTAATGGGGTCCTCCACATCCCCAACATGTAATATGAGATTGAACCTATGCATCGCTCTATCATGGTATCTGAAATGAGGTCCTTCTCCTGGAACCCCTTACCCTACTAGTTGCTCCCTGAGAAGGTCATGAATCTGCCTGCATCATTGGTGATGAATGTGATGCTGCACTCGTTGCCATTGAAATACCTATGGAAACTGTCCTTGGTGTGGCTCTATTGACATAAGAAGGTGTCCTAGAGATCCCTCCCCTAGAGAAGGTCCTAGGGGCCTTCCCCATGAATCCAGGATGATGTGGAAAGGTTGATCTCATACCTCCATTTAAGTTCATGTGTTCCTCAGCATAATGTGCATTTTCAGTTGCTTCCGCTACTAAAGATGTTTTCCACATCTATACCATGGCCCTTATCTCAGGGTTTAACCCATAGACAAAGCGTTCTACATGTCATTGACCATACCTTCTTGATCAACATCGATGTCCAAACTAGGCATCGACCAACCTAGCTAGCCACTCGTATAGTTCCTGATGGATTCCTCCAAAGAATATCTCGTGTATATTAGTAAAAATATGTCTCTCCAGCCAATCCTCTATACTTAGATTAGGGTTCTTATTTTGGTCTTCAGCGAAGTCGTTTTCTTGATCCTCTATCCACTTTTGAATCTCTATCTTTGATGGGAACCACCTTGACATTCCCTCAAGAAGATTCATATCCTAGCAATGGAACCATTTGTTGGCACAGGGACAGACCGAGGGTTCAGCTCCAAGAGTGCACGAACAAGCCCTAATTACTGGCCCTTTCGGCTACACCTGCGAAGCAAATGCAGTCTCACCCGAAGCAGCTATGGGGTGGTTGCAGGACATAAGTGTCTACAACCAAGGGGAATATCAAGTGGATCCAATACCAGAACAATACAACATCCATATATCACTTATCATCTTAGATCTTCTCCATACATATATCATATCTATCACAGCAATGCAATAACAATGTATCAAGGAAAAATGACACAACATTAATCACACACACAACACAGATATACGTGGTTCACCCTCTCTCTAGGGCCACGTCCACATAACTATGATTTATAATATAGTAAGATGAAGGAATATAGTTCTTATCTACACTCTTAAACAACAAATCTCTCTCTTCTCTCTATCTCTCCCCCTTCCTGTGCACCTAGATGCAAGGTTGATCTTCGCACCGAGTTAAAGATCTTATAATACCAGAAGGCTCTCACACATAGAACTTCTCTCAAATAACAATGATCATACTAACAACAATTAGATCAAGACTAGTAATAATTACAATAACCCAACCCAGGTCATCTTGACCTTTATTTATACAATCCAATAGCTCACCGACATCCTTAGGCCAAAGCCTAGGTGTCAAAACCCTAGATACCAAAACCCTAGGTCAACTTGACCTACGTTTTCAGGGCTTCACCAACCTGTCTTTCCTTCCTTTTCGCATAGTGATCCAAAGCATCTAACAGTGGATTTTTCCACTTCCTAAGTTGTCCATGATCCTTCTTCCTTGTTGATCTGTCATCCTTGATCTCCTCGTCCAATGCCTTGCTTTCTCCGATGTCACTCCATTTTTTCTGCTATTTTGCTCACTTCAACCCATTGACAGTCACTATGTCTTCCGTGAAGTTCTCATTTTTCCTTTTCTTCCTTATTATTCACTTACTTCCATAACCAAGGGCCAAAAGGTTCCACACTCCTTCATTCAATCTAACCACTGGAAGGGAGCATAGCCATAAGGATACTAAGCTCATTGAAGAACTATCGCTAGGGTTTCTAGTAGGAGCAGTTACTAAATCACTCTCGCTAGGGTTACTAGCAGGTGTAGTTGTAGAAACCCTAACCCTCTCATTGAGGCACCTTAAGTAAATGGATTGACCTAATTTCTGGATAGAATAGTGCACCCTAGCCTAGCACATCTCCTGGTACTCTTAGCAAGCCAAGACGTCAAGTTTGATTTTTTGGTCAAATATAGGGTTTACCAAGTCAAAGTAGCCATGATTTACTCTATGAAGTCATAAAAAAAGTTAGATGGATATTCTAACTTCAGATCATGGAAGACAAGGATTAAACTCATACTTTCAAAGAATAAAGTGTTGGATCTCGTGAAAGGAAAGATCGTGGAAACAAAGTTTGAAGAAGGAAAAGAGAAGGAACCGCAGAATGTTGCAGTTATGGAGAAGTTCAAATACGTTGACATCAATTCCATGAGTATCATAGTGGAATCTATAAAATTCCATTTGATTCCCTATATCTCCCATATTGACCCATCAAAGAAGATGTATGATGCCCTAACAAACCTTTTCTCAGTCAGAAACATTGGACAAGTAATGAGTCTGAAGAATGAACTCTGTGACATGAAGATGAATGATGATGACAACATAACATCATACTTTGTGAGAATACCTCAGTTAATATATCAACTACAAGATATTGAAGAGATCATTTCAGAGAAGGAATTGGTAAACATAGCAATCAATGGTCTTTGGAAGACATGGGATTCTTTTGCCACAAGCATGAACAGAAGGAAGGAGTATCCTACATTTGAAGAACTTTGGACTTGCTATGATCAAGAAGAATCAAGGATTGGTGCAAAAGAGAAACCCCAAAAGAAGTATGATGATTAATCCTTCACAATAAGATTCAATAATTTTAGGAACAAAAGGAAGTTTGGTTCAAGGAAGAAGCCAAATCAAGAGAAAGATATGTCAGAAATACAATGCTTCAATTGTCGAAAGTAGGGTCACTACAAGAATAATTGTCATGAGCTAAATAAAATAAAGGAGACACATGAAGCATCAGTTGCTGAAGAAAAGGAACCTTCAAAAAAGATTAAGTAGGATGAAACAACCTCTTCTTCTAAGATAAGGTAAACAACACACTGCATAGTTCTTGTACATACCATGTTTTTTGTACATATCTGGCATATCTATTTCTTAGAAGATAATATGTTCAAAGAGAAACTATACTTATGGAAGAACAAAAAGATAAGAATTGCTACAAGTCAGACAATACACATGAAAGGATGAAGTACATCAACAAACCCTGGTAACAATTCATGTGGAAGTTATTATCATAATCAATCTTGAAGAAACCTAGAATAAGTAAATACATAAAGAAGTAAACAATCAAGAGGAAATTGGAAAATGATTTGTGACACTTTGCAAAAGGCAATAAGGATGTAGGTGGAAGAGTGGACTCAGCTAGATGGAGCGAGCTAATTATATTATTAAAAGAGGAACATGCATTCATGCATGAATCAAGGATAAGGAGGGAGATAATCCTAAATTATATGATCCATTGAAGATGATGAAGTATCTATCCATGGTAGCAACCATGAAAAGAAGCACGTGTTCAGTGTGACTTCAGAAGAAGTCTTCTTCGAAAAGAAGCCTTAAAGTAATCCCTAGTTGTCCATCCACATCCATGATCCTATGATGAAATAAAGAAGTTGTAATCTTCATAGCATGGAATCTATAGAAAACTCCATGAACTCAAGAGCTAAAGAGAAACATGAGGAAGAACATGAAGACTCCAAGAGAGAAAGAAAAGACAGAACAATCATTCAGTGTATTGAGAATCACAAGAATATCAGCCTGATATGAACTAACTAAAAACAATCAAGTAGAGGAACTAAAAGTTGTGATGAAAAAAAGTGTATGAAAGACTTATGAATGAAAGCATTGCGAGATCTAGATTTAGAGGTTCTCCCAGATGGAGGGAGAAGACTATGATTATTGTTTGTTCCAAGTAAACCAGACATACCTCTACATGAGCTATTATATCGTTCACAATATCCATGGGTTGAATTTTACATCAAATGAATGCAAAGACTATTCTCCAAAATAATTGAACAAAGAGCGTCTCAAGAGAAACCTCAAGGATTTGAGGTATACTAGAAAGAGACCCTTGTATGTAGATGAAATAAGAGAACTTGGTAGAGAACCACTAATGCACAACAAAATCATGGTGAGAAATTTCTATATTATATCAGAATGGTTACTCAAAACTCTAGAATGATGGATTCCCAATCCATGACAAAGATCTCATGATGACAAAATAAATGCCACATGGATATGTTCCAGTTTGAGCCTTTCCACGATGTTATGAGATAGCAGGAAACAAAAGAATTGAATTCAAATATGATATACTGTAATGATCAAAGTTATATAAAGCCTTCAGAGAAAACCAGTGTTCCAGAAAGACCTAAGTACATTGACATCAAGCATTACATTCTTCATGATGAAATTCAAAAAAGATAAGTGGTTCTCCAATATATTTATCTCCATAGATGAGCAGATAAAAAGACATTTTGGTAAATCCTCTGTCCAAGATGAAGCAATTTGTGTACTCAAGCTGGGGCTCATGGAGATGACTTCTCTATTGGAAAAATGAAGAGATGACTCCCAGGTTGGGAGGGATCACTGATATGTTATGGATAGTCATTTTTTAGTTCGAAAAAGGGTCCAGGATGAGATTTTTTTTTCTAGTTCGCAAAGTGTTTTGAGATTTATGACGGACAGGCATTTTCCAGTTTGAAAAATGGTTCAGATAGAACAATCATTTTTGTAATGAAAATGGTTCGATGTATTGTAGATGTACCATAGACAGTGATTTCCCATTGTAGTTAACATGGGGTATGGTCTAGGACAGTCTCTCTTCTTGATGGTCACTCTCAGTAGTGGTCAAGAAGACTGGTCCGCCTCGCCGGAAAATCATTCTTTCGAAGCTCACAATTGTGAGTAGTTTCAAAGAATGGTCTATTTTGGAGGTTGGTATAGGACAGTCATTTCATTAGGAAATGGTCCAAATATTCATTCCCTATGGAAGATTCATTCTCTCCAGTTTTCACTTTGTTTAGTGCCAGAGGAATGGCCGAGATGGGTGAATGGTCCAGGTTTAGCAATTGTTAAGATTTTCCATTACACCAAAACCCTCAGGTGTTAGTAAACGTCCAAATCAGTAACATCAACTTGAGTGGGTGGTTAGTCCCATGTTCCTAGCATGGCGGTTAGTCCATGAGAGGTGTGGCGGTTATTCCAACACCCCTAGTTCACAAGAGGTGTGGCGGTTAGTCCAACACCCCCCCTCCGACGTAACTCGAGGGAATTGAACCTGGGCCAAGGCTATGATACCATGTTCTTCTGTAGAGTCTTCTTCATCATCCTTTAAATAAAACTCTATCTTCTCTGGTTCTTCCTTACTTGGTAGGACTTCATGTTTAACAACATCCTTCATTTCTCTAAATACCACATCTTCGCTATACACTACCTTCTTAGTTTCTGGGTTCCAAAGCTTATAACCTTTGAGACCATCTTTATATCCAATAAAGATACATTTTTCAGCCTTCTTATCCATCTTACTCTTATTTTCCTTTGGAACATGAACATATGCATCGTGGCCAAATACCTTAAGATGTGTGAAAGAAGGTTCCTTACTAGTCCATACCTCTTGTGGAGTCTTGTCACCCAACGCTGATGAGGGTGATCTGTTGACCAAATAACATGCAGTACCCACTGCCTCTACCCAGAATTATTGCCCTATCCTGGCACCACTGAGCATGCACCTTGCTTTTTCCATCAGTGTCCTATTCATCTTTTCTGCAACTCCATTCTACTGAGGTGTATATGGAGTAGTCTTTTACCTTTCTATACCACACTTCTTACAGAATTCTTCAAATTCATTCCCGTATAACTCCCCACCATTATCTGTCCTCAGCACCTTAATTTGTTTCTCTGTTTGATTCTCAACAAGAGCCTTAAACTCTTTAAACCTATCAAAGACTTCAGATTTCTTCCTGAGAAAATATATCCAAGTTTTCCTCGAGAAGTCATCTATAAATGAGACATAGTACATAGATTTTCCCAATGATGGGACCGACACAGGTCCAAAAACATCACTGTGAACTAACTGTAAAATTCCTTCTGCCCTCGTTGCACCATAGGGGAATCTTACCCGATTATGCTTCCCATATAGACAATGTTCATAAAAATCAAAATCTAGAGAGAAATTAGACATACCTTCAACCATACCTTTACCGTGTAGTAGTCGAAGACCCTTCTCTCCGATGTGCCCCAGTCTTTGATGCCACAACATAACCTTTTATCCAAAGACTGTAGGAGTTCTTTCTTATTCAACTTCAATATCAGGAACAATGGAGCTATTACACCCATCACTAATAGTTCTTCCTAGCAGCTTATACAGAGTTCCAAACCGAACTCCCTTCATCAACACCATTGCTCCTCGAACCATCCTGCAAGTTCCCTTTTCAAAAATTGTTTTTACCCCAACGTCTTCCGTTTTGCTTATAGAAATCAAATTTCTAGCCATACCTAGGATGTGTATAACACCAGGCAGTTTTCTAATCCTTCCATCTATGAGTCTCAACTTGACCCTTCCTTTTCCTATGATTCTGGTTGTCGAATCATTACCCAAGAAAACATTACCTCCATCATACTTTTCATATTCACAGAACCACTCCCTGTGGGGAGTCATATGAAAG
>ML777143.1:296461-329634 GCA_009831015.1 Picea engelmannii
CTGTAGAAGAAGATTCTTTAGATCCCTTCTTTTTCTCAACTTTGGATCTACATTGATTCTTTTAGTTCCCTTCTTTTCCACACCTCCAACATACCCTTCCAAACTTTCCAGGAGATTTAGATCTACCCTTAGACTTAGATCTCCCACTTGAGAAATTAGATCTATTTCTTTCCTGGGAATGTCCTCTTGTGAATAATGTGTCTGTGCTATGTCCTTCCATATTCTTTCATCTCATCTCCTCCAACAACAAGGATGAGAACACTTCTTCAAACTTCAAAGAAGTTGTATTACTACCTATGGCCACAACCAGACTATCCCACGAGTCTGGTAAAGAACACAACAAACTGATACATTTATCTTCATCTGAAATTTTAATATGAATAGATACTAACTGACTTACCACAGTATTGAAGGAATTCAAATGCTCTACCACCGAGTCTCCATCTCTCATCCTCAAGTTATACAGCTTCTTTCTCAAGAATAGTTTATTTAACAGGGACTTAGACTGATACAACTTCCCCAACTTTTCCCATAAATCCTTGGCTGTAGCTTCCTCTGACACATTCAATAATACTGAATCGGAGAGACACAATCAAATTGTGCTCTTTGCCTTCCAATCCATCTTTTTCCAATCATCTGCAAAAGTTCATGTAGGTGCAGTACCTGGATCTACCGCAATCCACTGATCTCTGTCCACCAAAAGATCTTCCATCTTGAGCTTCCATAGCTCAAAGATTTTCCCATTAAACTTATCGATATCCATCTTCGAATTGCTTTCCATTTATTTTCACCTGAAAAACAATACCGCAGATCTCCCACTTTAACAAGGCTTATCACAGTCCCGAGCCAAACCTTTGATGACAAAGGCGTCCCCCTGAAGCCAATAAAACTCTAATACCAAATGTAAATTCTAACCTTGTACAATGTCTACTGTAAACAAATATTCAGAAAAGAATAGAAAAGATACAATGGGAAATGCAAACATTACACAGAGATTTTTCCCCTGGAAACCCAAACCAGGAAAACTAGCATATATTATATTCATACATTGTGTTACATTGTTTACAATACAATATACATATAGGAGCCAACGACATCCAAAACCCTAACCCAATGACCTGGATTAGTCCAAAACCCTAATTCCTTAACCGGAAATAGAAAACCATCAGCAAAAAACCATGTGCCAAAAAACCACCTAAATAAAATGTGGTCCCGAAAATATGTCATCCTGGAAATATGTCGTCCCGGTGATATGTTGTCCCGAAAATATGTCGTTCCGGTGCAAAAAAAAAAATTGGGGGCACTGCCCTTGAACCTTTGCGCGGGGGGCTCCACCCCCCCTCTAACCCCCTCTGTGCGCCCAGTGTAGATGCTCAAACACTACTACTCGTGCAAAGAATATGACACATACCCAACAAAAATAATGGACAGTCATTCACTATGGAAGACTAATAATTCATTCTCTCTAGGTTGCACTTTGTTTAGTGTCGGAAGAATGGCCCAGGATAGGGAATGGTCCAGGCTCATAAATTGGGACAATTATTCTTCCTTTCTTGAGAATAATAGTCTAGATATCTCATCATTGACATTTTAACTTCTGAGGGAAGATGATCTTCCAGATCTCACAGATGTGAGTGGAAGAATGGCCCACATGATTCAGTTTATATTATAACAATGTTTTCTCTGCAGGTTGATATCAGATGATTGTTATGGAGACTATATGTCTCTAGACAATAGATGTATACTACTGTGGTGGATGTGTTCAATTGATTGTGACTATACTTCATTGATCAAGTACATGTGTGCTACTTGGTGTGGTAGTGTACCACTGGATTGTAGTTGTGTACTACTATGGATAGACACAATTGTGTTCTATTGAATGATATTGTTTTGATTGCCTTGAAGACTATCAACAGTGTTGGAAATGATTATCAACTAGATGGATGATTAATGGACATAGATTTCCCAGATGGAAAATGGTCAAGGACATTTATTCTTCTAGGACATATGTCAACATTAGAAGACTAGTTCTTGTGTCACTCTATGGAGTGAGTGACTTATCCAACATCATGTTTCGTTACTCATATGGAGTATGATTTTGAGAGATGATGCAATTGATGACATTGATATTGATGATGGTGCTCATGATCTAATCATGAGATAGTCTATATGACTATCTTGATGCTACCAGGTAAATGGTATGTTTGTGCTCAAGATCGTTACCTTCAAATACCTCTCTAGATAGGAGGGAGTGTTGATATTATGGTAGTTGCGGGACATATTTACCTCCACATGTAAACCTAATGAGAATAGAATATTCCAGGAAGCAAGAAGAAACCCTAATTGATTGGTTAATAGCCCTAGAAGACAAGTCGACTCAAGGGAATAACTTGTATTAGGTTATTAGCCTCCAAGAGAAGAAGTCGACTAAAGGAAATAATGTATACTAAAGAATTAGTAGCCAGAATGAGAAGTCCACCCAGGCAGTATGCCATATTTAGTATAAATACAAGAGGCCATTCTTCATTCTCGTAGGCATTCTCAGAATTGCAGAAGCAACACTTGTGCGCAATGCAGTTGGCTAGTTTGTACGCAAGTTTGGAGGAGATATGTCATTGCAGCCGTTGTAGCTAAAATATTTATGTTTTTGGCTTGGACTATCTCTTGGTTATGGTTTGGAATCTCTTCTCCACTCTTGCTTGCTGCGCTATCGTTGGAGAAAGGCGTGTCACCCTTTGTTTGGCTATATAACCTAGGTTTTGCTTCCAGAATGCTTCTTTGTCAAGGTTAAGGTTCTAAGAGGGTGGCTTCGGCCTATGGTTGGGTGAAAATAGTGATATTGTCTATGGTTAAACGAGGACATCCATCATATTCTAACACAACTATCACATAGACTCCCCCTGTCTGATATTCATATTACTTGGGAGTCTAAGTCGAATGGCTCAGAACAATTCCTTCTCTAATGTGTATTCATCATCATCTACATTGGTACATTCATCATCATCTTCATTGGTAGATTCATCATCTCTCTGAGCTTTGACTTATTTCTTTCTATCTGTGCATTCATCTTTCACTACAATGCTTGAAAGTACAATCTCTTGAACATGTTCCTTATTTATCTTTCCTTCTTTTCTTTTGGTTATTTTCCAAACCTTTCTATATCTGATATCTTTATTTTTCTCTATAGAAATTTATTCATCTCTTGTTATTGCCAATTTTGCAATCTCTGAGACCTGGTCTTTGTTCACATGTTTTTTTTTTCTTATCCATACTTTCTTACATCTGATATCAATGTTCCCTTCCATGGAAGTATCAATCATGCTACTACAATCACTAGTTATGTGTCCATAGTTATGACATTTGTAACATTCAATGTTATGTGGGGCCACATAGGCATTGATTTCTTGAACATTTCTTTTATAATCCTTGCAATCTGCAACCTTACGTCCAAAGTTAGTACAATAAAAACAATGACCATATAATAAATTTGCATACCTAGGACTGAATGATCTTCTTTGTTGCGTAGTCCTTCTGAATTTTTTCCTTGACTGATAATGATCATGATTGAAGCTTCCTTGTGGCTTGAACATGGATGGTATTCTTGAATATGTATCTTCAATAAATTTATGATATTCTAGTTGACCATCATTCCTTCCCTTGATTTTTTCTGCATAACTCTTTCTATTTTCTTCATTCTTCTTTTCTAGCAACCTAGAGTGCTTCTATTCATTCTCTATAATTGACGTGGGTGTTTTTGTCTCTTCAATGTTCTTGTTGAACTTGATGATTTTACTTCTCAATGTGACAACTTCTTCATCAAGATTCTCAACCTCTTCTTCTTTCTTCATTAACTGACACTTCATGACCTCTTTTGTTCTCTTTGCTTCTTCAGGTTGGATTTTCAGTGTAATTATTTCATTTCCAGACTTCTCTCTTATTGACCAAACTCTTCCTCAAGTTGGTTTAAGTCATTGGTTCTTTCCTTGAGATGATCCATCAATATCTTTTCTCTCTTTTCTGCTTCTTTCTTTTGTTCTTCTATGTTGGCTTCTAAACATTTCTTTTGACATTATAGAGTTTCTTCAATTCTTTTGGCCTCTTCTAGTTGAGATCATAAATTCTTGATGACTTGTTGATCCTTTTCGGAACCTTGAACACATTATTTTTCATTCATCAATTCTTTCTTGGATGACTTGTTTTCTTCTCTTTATTGCTTTAGATATTTAATTGCACTGATCATTTTTTCTCTCTAATCAACTTATGCTTTTTCATACTCTTCCTCTTCTGAATCTATCTTAAATTATGAGCATTTTTCTTCTTGTTCTGTATATGCATCTTCTTTTCCATTTTCAGAATCTGTGATGGGTGAAGAATATATGTCATGTAACATATCCCAAAGTTGCTTTGTTGATGAACATTTACCAATATTTTCTCTTACCGGATTAGGAAATCCTTCCCAGATGAAATCCATTGCTATTTTTTTATTCTTCCTCAATTCCTTCTTAGCTGTAGTCTTTTCCCTTTTTGAACTATCATATCCTGTAAAAAATAATAGCCAAATATAGTATCCCTGTGCCTATAAAAATACTTATGTCCTTATGCTACACATCTAATACTTAAAACCATTATGACCATTAAACATTGGTTCTCCATTCTCAGGATAATCCATGATCTCCTTCAAGTAGTTAAATTGTTTCCTGAAGGAACTGACTCTGATACCAATTGTTGGATTACTGAGAGGGGGGGTTAATTAGTAATAGAGAAATTTAATCCTTTTTAACCATATAATCCAAGTGTTATATCAATTTAGCATTATCATCCAATAACTGTAGAGTAAATAAGAAATGAACAAATGAACAATCATACACATACACGGTACACCAGTGTTTTATGTGGAAACCCAAAGCGAGAGAAAACCACATAATCCCTTTTGTTATATGTCTTGAATAATTACATTCATTGGAAGCACAAACTTCCTTTGTTTTCCAGCTACAATTGGAAGGAGGCTCCAACCCCCTAGTTTCTCAAGCTATAGCCTGAGGGAATCTCCAACTCCCTTATTATTTGGCTACAACTAGAAGGAGGCTACAACCCCCTATGTTCTCCGACTAAAACCGGAAGGTGGCTACAACTGGAAGGTGGCTACAACCAAAAGGTGGCTACAACCACCTATCCTTTCCTTGTCCAATTGCCCTGACATTTAAGAACAATGATGGAACCACTGTCACACTATCACTGTGATATATATTGTTGTAAACCTGTACCAATCAACCTGTAATCAACATGTACCATAAACAAGTGCATCAACCATGCACCAACCTGTACCTCAACCTGTACCATAAACAAGTGCATCAACCATGCACCAACCTATAACTCAACCTATAATCAACATGTACCATAAACAAGTGCATCAACCGTGCACCAACTTTTACAAAAACTGTACCATGAACAAGTGCATCAAACATGCACCAAAGCTGTACAAATAAGTTGTCACAACAACCTATCCAAAAAACCTATCACAACAACTTGTCTCATAAATATTATCAACTAAGTCAGATCTACTCACCAAGATCAATCACCAAGACAACTCTTAAAGATGTGCATCAACCAAACACAACACAACAACTCATAATCATCACCAAGATCAATATGTTCTTCTAATAATATACCAATACAAGTATGCTACATCATCCATAAACCATGTGTCAACATAAGTACTAACAAGTGCCTCCAACCATGTACCAAGTATGTACCAATCATGTATCAACTACTCATCAACTATGACTCATCAATATGTACCAACATCATCAACTATACACCTCATCTATGTGCCAACTCATCAACTACTTGTCTCAACCATGTACCTCAACCAAAACCCCTCATCAATTTCATCATCTAAATATGATTTTTAACTCTGTAATAGACCTAGTGTATATAGTCACATTCCTGCAAACATTCCTTAACTTTAACAACAAAAGACTACAATTTTCATCAAACTTTACTTTAGTCTCACATGACTAGTTTTGGATTAGTCAACAACCGTAACTTGAAATAATCATAACTATGTACATGTAATGAATAAACATCTCAAAATAGTACACAATGTTATTCATTGTGTTTTATGAAATTCTTCCATGTGTCACTACTTGGAAACTCTCAGAAAAAGAGTTATAGCAAAAATGGCATACCTTGCTGAATTTTGGCTTATTCTAGAGAGAGCCCTTGTAGAGTGTGCCTCGAACAAAATATTTGTTGAAGGGATATGAAAATTTTACACATAATACTACAGACTGTACTCTAACCAACACATTTTGTCTTACTGAATTTGGATCTTTTATGAAGAAGTTATGGCGTTTTTACCCGAAACACCTGTTTTAGACTAGTTTCAGGACTATCCACAAACCCTATTTTCCATGGATTGCAACTCTCAAAATACAACGAACCACAATCTAAAATGTTTACCACATATACTTGGATACATTTCCTCAGTGTTCACGATTTGAATCATTATATAAAAAAAGTTATTTCGAAATTGGTGAGATGACCTGTAAATTACATACCTTAGAAAGCATCATCAAAAGAATTTATCATCCCTTGAATCCTAGCCTTCTTTTCTTCACATTCTCTATAAAATTCGGATTAGATATCCTTTGGTTACCTCAGTCAACTATAGATATTCAATATTCTCAAGTGTAATATAAAATGAGAGAGCCTTGCCTCTTATTTATACTATCCAAATATCTTCCTTAGAAGCATCTTATAGGTCACTTAACCCATTTCTAAGTCACTTAACCTATTTTCCTCATTTTTATGGTTAACCACTTTCCATAATTAGAAATTTATCCATTACTTTATCATTTAAATATTCCTCTTTGACTTTGTCACCTCACTTTATCATTTAAATAATCTTCTTTGATTTAGTCACTTCAATTTATTATTTAAATAATCCTTCTTGACCTTGTCACTTTACTTTATCATTTAAATAATAATTTATTCTTTGTAAGATCTTTGACTTCTTTTACCTTTTGGGGCTTCAAGCCAACATATGAGGGTCCTCCAACTTCGTAAGGCCATAACTCTCAAACCGTGAAGAGTTATGTGACGTTCCACATACCACTAGAAATGGCATGCCATGTAATATACATATATAATAGTATTACCAACAAATATATCAAAACTCATACCATTATCCATAAAAAAAACTTGGGTCCATTACCCAAACCTAGGTTCTCCAACTTCTCATGGCCATAACTCTCTAACCGTGAGGAGTTATGTGATGTTCCACATACCACTGGAAATGGAATCACATGTACTATCCATAGAGAATAGTATTACCTTAAAATATATTAAAACTCATACCATTATACATGAAACAACCTTGGGTCCATTACCCAAACCTTTGTGCTACCAGAATTCTCTACCGAACTTTCTTCAAGGGCTGACATCAATCACTAAGGGTTGACATCAATCTACAATATCACTCTCCTAGGGTTGAAATCAATGACAACCAAAAATCCATGCCAACTATCCATCAACCTAAGCCAATTGTCCAACATAAATGACTTAGAGGAATTTTTACCAAATATGAAGAGGAAGTATTAGATAATCAACGACTCTTATCCCTAGATATTTCACTCAAGGCTACACTTGGAAGATGGTGGGATTCACACAAAGAAACAATTCAATACTGGTACCAATGTAAGTGATTATTGTGCATTATATTTGGTGTAGAACATGGTAACAATAAAATGCAGAGCTGTGATGGGAAAGGGACACCATTAGAACACTTGGAGAAGTACAGGACATAATGGAGGATGAATCCACCATAAGAATGGCCTTATCATTTCATCCACACATTGGAAGGAATCCCAGAAAACTGGTATGTAGACCTGGAGATGCGCAGAGGTACTACTGAATGGACAACATTACAACAGAACTTTGTAGTAACTTTCGCATTTGAATATGAGAACCCCAACATTGATTCATCACTGAAGAAGATAAAAGGTGTAGTATTTATTGATTAAATAGAGGTTGAACTCATGACATAGTACCAACAACATAACATAAAGACAATCAAAGAACTACAGTCATGCTATCATGTTGAAGAGTAAGTACCAGATGAAGTTGACCCCTACAATATTCAAATTATAGAAATTGAAGGAGAAAGAGAGGTGGAAAGTCCATCTTTGGATTCAAAAGTATTTTTTGCACCTATCAAGGTGAATAAATTCAACATTGGCACAAATGATAAACCTAAAATGGAAAGTATTCGAGACTATTGGGATGAACAAACAGTATAAAGAATAATAGAGTTAATGTGTGAATACAATGACCTATTCCCAACGACCTTTACAGAGATGAAGGGAATAGCAGGAGAGTTAGGAGAGATGAAAATACCTCTCAAACCTAAGGCAAGACCTGTCAGGAAGATACCTTACAAACCGAACCCAATGTATAAGAAGAACGTGAAGGATGAAATTGACAAAATGTTGGAAGGTAGTATCATAGAACCAGTAGAGGAATCTAAATGGATAATTTCTATGGTAGTGAAATAAAAGAAACAAGGGGGGATATAGATTTGTGTAGATTTGAGGAAGTTGAACGATGCTTGCTTACATGACCCTTTTCCTACCCCTTTCAAATATGAAGTATTAGAGAATGTGGGAGGCTAGGAATCATACTCATTTAGATATGGATTTCCAGGTTACCATCAGATCAAAATATCTCTAGAAGACATGTATAAGACTACTTTTTCTACAGAATGGGGATCCTACCAGTACATAGTCATGCCTTTCAGGTTGAAGAATGCACCAACCATAATCCCAAGAATAGTCATAGATTCTTTTAAGGAATTCAGACATCGATTTTTATAATTATATCTGGATTATTGGACTATATATAGTCTATTAAAGGACCATGTATACGTGTTAAGGTTAATGTTGGAAAGATGCAAGAAATGTCAGATATCATTAAATATCAAGAAGTGCATTTTTGGGACACATTTTGGAATATTGTTGGGACATATAGTGTGTAAACAAGGTTTACTAGTGGATCCTGATAAGATTGAAGTCATTGTCAATTTAATACAACCAAAATCAGTGTGCTAGTTTAGAGAAACACTGGTACATATAGGATATTACCATAAATTTATAAAAGGGTATGCATAGATCATTGCGCCAAATATGGAAAAACTATTAAAGAAGGATATCATATTCCATTGGAATGCGGACTGTCAACAAGGGTTGGACACCTTAAAATAAACTATGGTCACAACACCTATCCTCATATTCCCAGATTGGGAAAATACATTTCATGTGCATGTAGATTCATTAACCATTGCACTTGGAGAAATTTTGGCAGATCCAAAAGCAGGGGATTTAGATCATCCTATATCCTGTGCAAGAAAAAAATTGTCAAAATCAAAGCAAAATTACAACACCACAAAAAGAGAAGGCCTAGCCATGGTATATGCACTTCAGAAGTTCAGGGACTATTTACTAGGGAAACGCTTTAAAATTTTCACAGATCACTTTGCCTTAAAATTCTTAGTCAAAAAACCAGTGTTGGGGGGAGGATATGTAGATGGATTTTGTTAGTCCAAGAATTTGATTTCGAAGTAATAGTCAAACCAGGGAAGTTGAATATAGGACCTAGACACCTGTCAAGGGTCACTAATGGAGAGGAACCTACCAACCTGGAAGACAACTTCCTTGATGCACAATTGTTTTCAGTACAAGTAGTTGATGAATATTTTGTTGATACTATTGAATACTTAAGTACATGGATTGCGCCACGAGATTTTATCACTACGCAGAAGAAAACTACGGTAGTTAGAGATTCAGACTATAAAATTAGTGCAAGACACGTATATAAAATGGGCACAGACAACATTTTGAGAAGGTGTTTGCTAGACCATGAAAAACCTATAATTTTGGCAGAAGCTCATGAGGGAATAGCTAGAGGGAATTATGTAGGAAAATATACCATGCAGAAGGTATTTCATGCATGATTATGGTGACAAAAAATTCATAGATATGAAAAGGAATATTGTGAGACATGTGATGTCTATCAGAGGGTGGGAAAACCCAACAGAAGGAATGATATGCCACTAAGACCACAAGTAACTTTACATGTATTTGACAAATGAGAAATAACTTTTTTGGACCAATTAATCCACCAGTACAAAGGTCATGAGTGAGATATATCATCACTGTGAAAAAATATTTAACAAGATGGGCATAAGAAACACCAACCAAGTATTGTAGTGTAGAGACAACAACACACTTCTTAGTTGAGAAAGTGATCACCATATTTGGATGTCCAAGAGTTTTGATGAGTGATCAATGTACTCAATGTATCAAAAATACTATCAGGGATATGATTTAAGAGTTTTAAGTATATCACCAGAAGAGTACACCATACCATCCCCAAGCCATTGGAACAATAGAGGCTTTCAATAAGATATTGGAGAATGCTTTGGCAAATATTTGCAATGTCAATAGGGTTGATTAGAACTTGAAAATTCAAGAAGTACTATGGGCATATAGGACCGCCTGTAAGAAGTTGGCAGGACAAACACCATTTATATTGGTGTATGTATAGGAAGAAGTAGTACCATTAGAAGTTTTGGTACCCATTCTTCATGTAGCATCAATTACCAACATGACATAAAGAGGCGTAGACAAGGAGAGGTTGAATCAACTAATGGATATGGAAGAAGATAGGATTTTGGAAGGATTTCACCAAGAAGTGAAGAAAGCAAGAGATAAGTCTTGGAATGAAATACATATAAAGAGGAAGAGTTTCAGGGAAGGAGACCTAGTTTTATTCTATGAAAGTAAACATTTTTAACATCCATGTAAGTTTAGAATGCATTGGTTAGGGCCCTATGAAGTGAATATTGTTATAGATGGGGGATCTGTACAACTAAAAGATTTTGGAGGAACATAAATGAAAGAAATGATCAATGAGAGTCGATTGAAACTGTGTAGGGACAATCAATATCCTAACACTTAAAACTTATAGCGTAGTAAGAAACCATGTACATAGTGTACCATAATAGAGAGTAGGACAAAAAAGGATAAAAATAAATAAAAAGGAGAAAAAGAAGGAAAAATAAATAAAAAATTAGAAAATAAAGAAAATACAAAAACACTGCAACAAACATCAAAAGGCAGTGCTCAGTAAAAATTGAAGCCGGTGCAAAGGCACGAAAAAGTGAAAAATGAACACGATTGGGTCTATAAAAGGAAAAAATCACACAATTATTAAACACTTAGAGAATTTGGAGCTTGGAGCGAGAAAACGAATACATACCCTAATTATCAGTTTACGAAAAGGAATGAAAGGTTGTGAAATTTAGAGAGGATGACTCCACCCAAGTTTGGTGCAGTAGGACGGTTTGTTTGGATTACTCGACATGGCCAAAGGCGGAAGGAAATAATGCAACAACCTGAGCATGTGGTCGAGTTGGAGGATGTTACAAAATCATACCTACAATCCATTAGCCTGACACAGGTAGAGGAAGAGATTCCTAAAATGCGACAAGGATAAATAAGGAAGATATTTGGGGCTCGAAACAAAATTTCAATCCCTAACCCCGAGACGCTTACAAAGCCTCACAAAATAGTGGGACCGCAACAATCCCAGGAACATAAAGAGGTGTTGGTGGAAGACATCATCGACCGACCAGATTCTGGCAGGGAGGAAGAAGGCGTAGACACAACAGGGGTAGGGACATCTATTGTGGGCCAAAAAATAAAAGCACCAGAGTCCATAGAGATTACCATCCCTTTTCTCCTAGACGCAATCATCATTGTCGATGACATGTTGTGAAAGATACCTAAGATGAGGTACAATGACCACGACGTGCACAACGTAGCCAAGTTTCAAGACTTGGTTGAGGAGAAATACTTGATAAAAAAAAAGGGAAAATGTAGTGGATGATGGGGCTCTAATAGTTGATCACGGGGCTATACAACTCAAGAATCATGAATCTATTGGAAATACCACACTTCGAGCATGGTAAGAATGTTATACTTTGCGTTAAACAACTAGTCACCTTTGTCCATGGAGGCATCTTATGGATGGATACACCGGTGAAAATCAACATTGAATTGATTGCCAAGATGACAAGACTACCCACATTTGACGTGCATCCAGAAGAGTATTTAGATAATAAAGAATGTGAAAAAGAATTGGCAGAATAGGTTAAAGCATAGTTTGGGACTACCCAGGAAAATAGAGAGATTTTAATTAAGTACATTAATGACAACACCACAAGGTTCAAAAGAAAACTGATGGCATGTAAACTGCTGAGGAAATGTCACAATTCGGAAGCACCAACATGTGTGATTATAGTAGCCGCGTAGGGATCTAAGGGATTTATGTTCAACTGGGAAACATACATACTGAACCAATTTCTAATATATTTTTGTGATGCGTAGAATAATGGAAACAAGTTCCATTATTACTAGTTAATCATATTATATCACTGTAAGGGTGGGAGGAGCTCAAATTCTCGGTGTTCCTAGACAAAATCAGAAGGTGTTACATGGAAAAATATGAGTCCCTCTGGAAGGCCAAGGATAGTAAGATGGAGTAGGACAATAATGCAATGTTCACCATGTTGTTGGAAGACATACAACAACAGACAATGAATGTGTGGTGCATACCAATAGAGGTAGTGTAGGAGATATAGGTAATAGCCAAATTTAAGGCATCTCGACGTCATGTATGGATCTAAGATGAGAGGGATCCTAAGAAGGAGTGACTTGAGATGAAGTAATACATCACAAAAAAGGATGTGCATTGGATCATTAAAGATTGTCATGCACAGTGGCAGTGACTAGTAGGAAAAAAGTCACAGTCTAGTCCTCTAAGCCTAAGGATAAGGCCGAAGCAGGCTCGTCACCAAGAATAGGTAGTCTAGTTGAAAATATTATAATGACTATAGTGCGGACTCAACCAACTGGGAGTAGTGTAGTACCAAAGAAGTTGAGGAGGACACCAACAATAACAAGGATAGGAACCCAGCCACATACTGGGAAGAAGGATACCTCACAAGATGCAAAAGGAAGAACCCAGGAAACCACAAGTGGGGTGTATCCCTCATAGACAACAAGGATGAACACACAAGGAAACTATGCACGGAAGAAGTGAAAGTATGAGACAAAGGACCCAAACATCGCCCTAACATGGAATGATGTAGAGATCAAAGTTGCAAAGGTCAAAGAAGGTCCAAGACAGGAGTGAAGAAATGGTCAAAGTTGTAGAGGTGCAATGGGAAGAAATTATGGCCAAGCTTTTAGAGGTTCATGAAAACATACAACAACTACGGAGTGAGGAAGGATCACATGCCACTGGGTAGTAACAGGACAAGACACAATGACCATCTGCACAGAAAGAAGGTGAAGATACTGTGCAGATTGTTGTCCAGGGTAGGGAGACCTTTTTGGTAACACGCCATATGATCAGGTTCAATCAGGAGATGACACATAAACCATTGGAGGAAGCAAAACAAGTTGAGATGGTCATGGAACACATACCTAAAAAGGCATTATACAGGATATAGGCTAGTGTTGTCCAAGAAGTGCAATCTAGGGCCCGCACAAATACCACTAATTTAGAAGGGGTTAGAGGGTCACAAAAATGCTCCAAATAACATGCGACCAGTTGACCATGGAGAATGAAGAAGAGAAAGAATGCATAGATAGGTTGGAGTAGAGATTAAAATTGACTTACAAGCACATCCAAAATAGTGTGTAGGCAGTAGAGATAAGTGCAGAGGAGAATATAAACCTTATTTCAAAAACCATCGATTAGTATTAAAAAGAGATCGAGGAACTAAAGGAAAGGATCAATCCTATGACTCCTCCTGAGGTCCGAGAATAGAGGAAAGAATAAGTTTCACTCCAAATGGAAGAAATGGAGAAACAAGTAAGCAGAGTAGAAGAATTATTCAATGAAGTTGCACAGCTCTAGACAGTGCTAAAAGAGGACGAGAAGGTCCAATAGTGGGACCAAGAAGAGGAAATACTCAGCACAACAATGCAAGATATCAAAAAAAGAAAGAAAACAATGAGAATCACAGAGCACCTGAAGGGTGATCAAGATATGAAGAAGATGGAATATGAGTTGAATGAAACACAAATGAAAATGAAGAAAAGAAAAGCACAAGTAGAACCCGTTCAAGAGAAAGAAACGTAGATGATAGCGCAGTGGGAGGAGGAAAAGAAAAACATAGAACAAACACAAACAAAGGGCGCATCACTGATCTAGGAGGAGTTCATAGTGTAATCAGTAGAGGCACTCACGAGAAAATCCACGCAGGTCAAGGCAAGAGGAAAGGAACTTGCAGACAAGTTCCACAGCCTGAAAGAGGATGACCAAGGAGCATGCACTACCTAGGTGGATCAGGATGAGCCACATGTCATTTTTGGGGGCTTCTTGGGCACAATACTATTTTCAGTTAAGGTCCATTTATGGAAGGTAAGACCCAATTTTTGGAGAAGAACAACTGGTAGGAAAATAATCACATGCGAGGTAAATCCACTTGCAAAGGAGGAAAGCATGAAAGGCATGTAGGCAGGAAAACCTAACCATGTTAGGTTTAGGGTTTTGGTAAGAGATTGTAACGGTTGATAAGCTTGTAAATTAGCATAAATAAGAACATAGGAGGTCTAGGTAGGGTGTGTTGTTCAAAGTCACTCTATTGGGATTGACTGGAATACTAATTTCATTTTGACTATTGTAGTTTTGATATGATTTTGTAATCTTTTGATCTATAGAAGAGTCAAGAAACTAGATCTTGAGGGTTAGATCATAGGCTAAGGAGCCTGGTGTGATCTAGTCCACCTCACTGAGGTTTTTGAACCTTTTTCATAATTTTATGATTGAAGATACAGTGTGCAATGCCATATTTTGCAACAACTCTAAATTAAAGAGCCTAAAAGCCAGATCTTTGTGGATGTGGCCCAGGAGGGGGTGAGCCATGGTAAAACCTATGTTATGTGTGTTTTTTATTACATATTTACCTTCTATTAGTAGTTACAACATGGATGGATGAATCAATGATTCAATTATATCTGTTAGAATGCATGCATAGGCTTAACAAATGAATGAATCTTAGGTATAATAGAGAGAATAATCATATCAAGCCCTAAAGAAGATCAATTATAATCCGAAATCCCACTTTTTCCTAGACTGTAATAACTTGAGCATTGCAGTCACCCATAGAACTATCTTGGGTGAGACTATGTAGTACATTCTGTGTGTTGTGTTGCCTTCTGGTTTACCAATAGGGCCTATAGTTTTAGAGGGTTTTGTTGGAAACTTGATCATATCTGAACCTAGGTCAACCTAATAATTAGATAGAAAGATTAACAACCAACACATGATTTATTTTATTATCAAATTTTTATAGACTTTGATGTTGAGGTTGTTTGCTGAAATGTTTTCCAAGTGAATGTGTCCTGAATTGTTTAATTGCGCGGTCAATCATTTTAGAACCCGAATTTTTTATTCTTGATATTTTCTTTAACTTGTTTTCTATGTTGCATTTATATTTACAGGTCCAAATTACATACTCTTTATGATTGTTTCTATATCAATTACCAGACCCTCATTTAGAGAAATTGATGTTCTTTGTCAATTTAATTTTTGTTCGCATTAAAAATTGGTGTGGGTCTTTACAAAATTTTAGGGAAGACCATAATGTTAGATATTCCAAATCCTTTTGTTTTATTTGCAGTTGGAACTACTTTTATGGAGTCATTGTAAGTGAAATCATCAAACCCCGAACTACTTAATCGTTTTGCTTCCTGAAACAAATTTTTTTGTAGTCATTGTCATATTTGATAATACGAAGTTAATATTGTATGGTAACATATGGAATTACCGAACAAACCGATCCACACTTGTTTTCTACCCATTCAAAATCACAATTATTGATACAGGAATTTCGTGGGTTCATTTCAATTGATTCCGTCCTGAATTTTTTTATTTCCTTGGTCTTTGTATTTAGTCATTAGATTCTAGGAATAAATTTTCTTTCGTGCCTCTTGAAAGATGCCAACTTAATTGCAACCCAGAAATATCAATTTTCCTCAATCATTTCCAATTGAATTTATAGATCTCGATTATGATATTCTCATGGTTCACTATAGAAATTGTTGTAAGTATAGAATTTAGAGTTATGAAGAGTCCTTGTGATTGAATTTTACAATGGGATATTGAAATTTTAAAGGATCATTGCATGTTAATATTATATTTCTGGAAACAAAATTGTGGTTCTTGCAATTTATATTGACCATCCTAAAATGTTATTTGTATGATACTTACCTAATTAATTGGCATGTTGGTTCAGCGTTGGTGGGTTCGTGATAGTATTCCATTGAATACCGTAAAGGGAATTTTTGTGATGATAGTTTCTTCATTGTTTTATCCATAGTAAAAATTATTGAATCGCCGCCAAATATAATTGTAGCTCCTATCATTTGGAAATTATTTGATTCACTGCCAAATCATATTTCAGCTCCCGTAATTGAAAAATATTGAACCATTGCCAAATCTAATTGTACCTCTTGTCATTAAGAAATTATTTGATTCACTGCCAAATCATATTGCAGCTCCTGTAATTGAAAAATATTGAATCGCTGCCAAATCTATTTGTAGCTCTTGTCATTAGAAAATTATTGATTTGCTGCCAAATCTATTTGCAACTCCTGTAATTCAAAAATATTGAATCACTGCCAAATCTATTTGTAGCTCCTGTCATTAGAACATTAATGATTCAATGCCAAATCTATTTGCAGCTCCTATAATTAAAAATATTGAATCTCCCAAATCTATTTGTAGCTCCTGTCATTAGAACTTTATTTGATTCACTGCCAAATCTATTTGCATCCTCTGTAATGAGAAAATTATTGATTCACTGCCAAATCAAATCGCAACCACTGTGTTTAAAATTATTAATCACTTTGTAATTTGGTCACTGCAAATTGTGTTGTTTTTAATTTTTAATATTGATCCACTGTAAAATTTTCTAATCCTTGTTGAAACCATTACGATTTCTATGTGTTGGTTGAAAATCAATTAACCCCGTTGTTCATCGTAAGATTTATGGGTGTTGAAACTATTTTGGAAGACTGAAATTTTATTGTCATTTCAAAATCATGACTCAACCTATGCTAATTAAGACTTGTTTTTTACTCTTTGTGTTAGGGTCTTGAATTAAATGAAATTATGAGTTTAACTTTAACGAAATTGATTATTTTCCTATAGGATTTTGAAAAGTGTAGTATCTTTTGTCTAGAAAACTTATGAGTGGATTTTAAGTGGAAATTATTGTTATGCTTCTTGATAAGTGTTACAAAATTTTATTTCTTAGTACAAGAGAAATGTTTTTAATGATTATTAAATAGTAGTATATTATACTCTATATTTAAATCATTTATGAAGGGTATTATTGCTGATTTAGTCATGAATTTTTGGAGTATGATTGTGGTTAAGGGAACTTGATATCTCCATGTTCTTCAAAACAGTCACCAGTCCTGAGATCTTAAATGGTCAAAATCAATCAGATGAATCATGGACTTGAGCATTGATTATGTGTTTTGGAGGTCCTAACATTAGATGTAGGTTGGGCAGGTAGACATCTTGTTATCACTAGGGATGAAATTATTCTATTGGTTGTATGTGATGATAAATTTTGATTGTTTCCATGTTGTGATGATTATGATAATAAAATGTGTATTATTGAAGTATCTTAATACCGTGTAGTACTTGGATTAATGTTAAAAAATAAATAATTGTCTCTATTCTACTCACTTATTTGATGTTGTAACGGAGGGGTTGTTACACTTACCTTCCCTTTCCTTATCTTTCCTAGCCTATCCTTTCCTTTCCTTTCCTTACATTCCCCTTTTTTTCCTTTCCTTGCCTTTCTCTGTCTTTCCATTCCCTACCTTGCCTTTCCTTTCTTTCCTAGCCTTGCCTTGTCATGTGTTTCCTTTTCTTGCCTTACCTTTCCTTCACTTGCCTAGCCTTTCCTTTCCTTTCCTTTCCTTGTGTAGCCTTACCCTTCTTTTCCTTTCCTTGTATTTCCTTACCTTGCCTTGTCTTACCATGCATTTCTCTTCCTTTCCTTTATGTGTCTTACTTTCCTTACCTTGACTTTCCATTCCCTACCTTGTCATGGATTTCCTTTCCTTTCCTTCCCTTTGCTTTCCTTTATTTTCCTTGTCTTTCCATGTGTTTCCTTTCCTTTCTTGTCTATCCTTTTCTTTCATTTTCTTTCCTTCCTTTCCTAGCCTTGCCTATCCTTGCCTTTCATTTTATTTCCTTACATTACCTTACCTTTCCTAGCCTTGACTTGCCTTTCTTTCCTAGCCTTTCCTTTCCTTTCCTTGTGATGAATTGGCTTGCATGACTTGCATTAACTTTGTTTTCTAGGCCTTTCCCTTCCTTTCCTTTCCTTTCCTTGTATTGCCTTACCTTTCCTTTTCTTTCCATGCATTTCCTTTCCCTCCCTTTCCTTCCCTCACTTTCCTATCCTTTCCTTACCTTTCCCTACCTTGTCCTTGTTTGGGTTTCCTTTCCTTACTTTACCTTGTCTTTCCATGTGTTTCCTTGCATTTCCTTGCTTATGTAGCCTCTCCTTAACTTTAAGTTCTTTCCTAGCCTTTCCTTGCCTTACCTTGCATTTATTTACTAGACTTTCCTTCCCTTTGCCTCTATTTCCTTACCTTACCTCTCATTTCCTTTCATTTGTTTTCTTTCCATGCCTTTCCTTTTCTTGATTTCCTTGTATTACTTTCCTTTCCTTGTATTTGGTTGGATTTCCTTTCCTTTCCTTTCCTTTTATTTCCTATCCTTCCCATGCCATGTCTTGTATTTCCATGTCTAACCTTTCCTAGCCTTTCCTTACCTTTTCTTTCCTTTCCTTACCTTGCTTGCTTAGCCTTTCGTTCAATTTACTTTCATTTCCTTGCCTTACCTTTCATTTCCTTTCCTTTTCTTTCCATGTCTTGCCTTGTCTTTCCTTTCCTTTCCTTACGAGGTGTTAAATTGTGAAACATATGTAACAAGAACTGAGAAAATGCCTAGTTCCACAGATCCTCCATCAAACGATTTTCCTAGAAATGAAATGGATGCAAAGGGGTCCCCCTAATTGAAACCCGATTCCCCAAATCTAATGTAGGCTATGGTTTATACATCCAAGGATCGAATTGATTTTTAACACAAGTTGTAACTTGCCTCCTCAATCCATTTACGAACATGTTGGAATTTTGGTATAGAGAATAATGTTGAAATTGAGCACCATAATTTTTTTTGTAATATCTCGTACATCTATTTTTCCAATGTTCATGTGACCATGATACCCACAATCAACCAACATAGTGTTATTGAAAATCAACCTTTTGTTCATAAATTGCATTGTGTCTCACTGAAGAAAAGCCTAGTTCCAGAGAGACTCCAACAAACATTTTTTTGGAAATGGAATGATGGCACAGGGGTCCCCTAGATTAAAACCAGTGCCCCAAATATAGTGCAACTAATGGTTCATCCATCCAAGGTACAATTAGTGTTTTATTGCGAGTTGAAACTTGCCTCCTGAAGTCATTCAAGGACATGTTAGCAATTTTTTCTAGGGCAATAATGTCCAAACTGAGTTCCATAATGGAGTTCCTTAAGATCCCACATGTATGTTTGAACAAGTCCCATGCAACCTTTGTACCCACAACTTCCCATCATAGTGTCATTGAAAATCAACCTCTTTCTTAGAAATTACATTATGCCTCACTGAAAATAAACCTAGCTTCAAAGATTCTCCAAAAAATGATTTTTTGAGGAACAAAATGACGACGAAGCGGTCACACTAGATGAAAATAGGTTCCCTGAATGAAATTCAATTGATGGTTTTTCCATTCAAGGATGGAATAGAGTTTTATTGCAAGTTTCAACTCACCTCCTCAAGTCATTCAAGGACATGTTGGCAATTTTGTCCAGGAGAATAAATCCAAATAGAGCATCATAAGGGAGTTTTATAATCCACTGCATGTATTTTTTTCCAAGGTCAACTTGACTACACTACCCACAATCACCTAGCACACTATTGAAAATCAACCTCTTGTTCAAAAATTGCATTGTGTCTCAATGAGAAAAACCCTAGTTCTGGAGATCCCCCAACAAATATTTTTATAGAAAATAGAATGACAATATAGGGGTCCCCCTAATTGAAACCTGGTTCCTTGAATATAATTCAACCAATGGTTCTTCCATCCAAGGATCAGTAAGATTTTTATCGTGAGTTGCAACTTTCCCCCTGAAGTCATTCATGGTCGAATCATGAACATCTTGTCAATTTGGTCTGGGGGAATAATATACAAACCAAGAATGATAAATAATTTCAGTAATATCCCACACATCATTTTTTCCAAGGCCCACATGAGCATGTTACCCACAATTTCTCGGAACATTGTTCTTGAAAATCAAACTCTTGTTCAAAAATTGCACTATGCCTCACTGAGAAAAAATCTAGTATTGAATATCATCCAATGAAAACTTTTCCAAACAACCAAAATGAATTAGAATGGGTCCCCTAGCTAAAAATAAGTTCCTCAAATCTAATTCAACTTATGGTTTGTCCATCTAAGGATCGGTTAGAGTTTTATCATGAGTTTCAAATCGCCTCAAGCCATTAAGGGATATGTTGGAAATTTGGTATAGGGGAATAATGTCCAAACCGAGAACCATAATAGAGTTTTATAATATATCGCACATCTTTTTTTCCAATTCCCATCTGACCATGCTACCCACAATCACCTAGAACAATTTTCTTGAAAATTGACATCTTGTTTAGAAATTGAAATGTGCCTCACTAAGAAAAACCCTAGTTATGAATATCCTCCAACAAGCACTTTTTTGGGAAACAAACTGATGGTAGAGGGGTCCCCCTTGCTAAAAATTGGTTCCTTTAATCCAATCAAACTGATGGTTCATACATCTAAGGCCGAGTTAGAGTTTTATCACAAGTTGCAACTTGCCTCCTCGAGCAATTTAGGGACATGTTAGAAATTTTGTCCAGGGGAATAATGTCCAAACTGAGCACCATAACAGAGCTTCATAAGATCATGCAGGTTTTTTTGGCCAATTCCCATGTGACCACACTACCCACCATCACTCAACACAATGTTCTTGAAATTCAACCTCTTGCTCAGAAATTGCACTATGCCTCACTGAGTAAAACCCTAGATATGAAGATACTCAAAAAAATGCTTTTCTTGAAAACAAAATGATAATGAAGGGGTTCCCATGGAAAAATCCCAGTGTCCCAAATCCAATGCAACTGATGTTTCATCCATTTTAGGCCTTGTTAGAGTTTTATCATGAGTTGCAACTCGCCTCCTCAAGCCATTCAGGGACACGTTGGAAATTTGGTTCCGGGGCAAAATGTCCAAAATGAGAACCATAATGGATTTCCATAAGCTCCCACACATCTATGTGTCCAAGTCTCACATTACTACACTACCCATAATCACTCAACATAGTGTTCTTGAAAATCGACCTCCTGTTCATAAATTGCACTCTACCTCACTCAGAAAAACCCTAGTTTCATAGATCCTCCAACAAATGTTTTTCTGTGCAATGAACTTATGATGGAGGGTTCCCCCTATATGAAACATAGTGTTTTGAATATAACTCAACTGATGTTTCATCCATCAGAGCCCTGATAAGAGTTTTATCACGAATTGTAACTCGCCTCCTCAAGCCATGGAGAGACATGATGGAAATTTAGTCTGAGGACATAATGTACAAAAGGAGCACCATGAAAAAGTCCATTAATCTCCCACATGTTTTTTTAGTCAAGGCCCACATTACCATTCTACCCACAATCACCCATCATAGTGCTCTTGAAAATTGACCTCTTGCTCAAAAATTGCTTTGTGCCCTTTAAGCAAAACCCTAGTTCAAAAGATCCTCAAAAAACACTTTTCCAGAAAACAAAATGATGTTTGAGGGGTCCCCCTAGATGAAAATTGGTTCCCTAATTTTAATGGAACCAATGGTTATTCCATCTGAGTCATGATTAGATATTTATCGTGAGTTTCAACTTGCCTCCTCAAGCCATTTAGGGACATGTTTGCAATTTGGTATGAGGTAATAATGTCCAAATTGAGTGCCATCATGAAGTTCCATTAGCTATTTCACATCTATTTAGCTAAGGCCCATATGACCATGTTACCCAAAATGACCCAACATAGTGTTCTTGAAAATCGACCTCTTGTTTAGAAAATGCACTATGACTCACTGAGAAAAGCTCTAGTTCTGGAGATCCTCCAACAAACATTTTTATGGGAAACATAATGACTACAGAGGGGTCCCCTAAGTTGAAACTTGGTGCCCAAAATCCATTGCAATCGATAGTTCATTGATCCAAGGACCTGTTAGAGTTTTATCATGATTTGCATCTCACCCCCTCAAGTCATTCAAGGACATATTGGCAATTTTGTCTCGGGCATAATGTCTAAACCGAGCTCCATAACAGAGTTATGTAAGATATCACATGTCTATTTGGCCAAGTCTGATGTGACCATGCTACCCACAATTTAATGACACAAAATTCTTGAAAATTGACCACTTGTTAAGAAATTACATTATGCCTCATTGAGAAAAACCCTAGTTTCGGTGATCCTTCAATGAGCACTTTTCTTAGAAATGAAATGATGGAAGAGAATTCCCCCTAGATTAAACCTAGTGCCTTGAATCCAATGGTTTTTCCAATTGATTCCCTATCAGAGTTTTATTATGAGTTGCAACTCACCTCCTCAAGCCATTCAGGGACATGTTGGAATTTTGGTCTATGGGCATAATATCAAAATCCAGTGCCATAGTGGAGTTACGTAAGCTCCTGAATTTCTATTTTTCCAAGGTCCACATGATGATGCTACCCACAATTTCTTGACACAGTGTTATTGAAAATCAACCTCTTGTTCATAAATTTCATTGTGCCTCACTGAGAAAAACCCTAGTTCCAGAGATCCTCCAACAAAATATTTTCCAAGAAATGAAATGATGGTGGAGAGGTCACCCTAGTTGAAACTCGGTGCCCTAAATACAATGCAACTGATGTTTCATCCATTTGATTCTCAGATATATTTTTTTTATGACTTTCCACTCACCTCCTCAAGCGATTTAGGGACATGTTGGATATTTGGTTCGGGGGCATAGTGTCCAAACCATGTGACATAATGTCCAAATGGAGGGTAGGGAAAGGAATGAAAAGATAAGGAAAGGAATTTCATGGAAATTCAAGGAAAGGAAAGGCAGGGCAAGACAATGCAAGGAAATGTGAGGAATGGAAAGGAAAGGCAAGGCATGGAAAGGAAAGGCACGGCATGGTAGGAAAAGGAAAGGAAATACATGGTAAGGATAGGCAAGGATAGACATGGGAAGGAAAGGTAGGGAAACTGATGGTTCATCCATTTGAGTCTCATATATATTTTTATTGTGAGTTTCCACTCACCTCCTCAAGCGATTCAGGGACATGTTGGAAATTTGGTTCAAGGCCATAATGTCCAAACCATGCGACATAATGTCCAAATAGAGGGTAGGGAAAGGCATGGAAAGGAAAGGCAATGAATTTCATGGAAAGTCAAGAAAAGGAAAGGAAAGGCAAGACAATGAAAGGCAATTCAAGGAATGGAATGGAAAGGCAAGGGATGGAAAGGCAAGGAATGAAATGGCAAGGAAAGGCAAGGAAATACATGGTAAGGATAGGCAAGGATAGGCATGGGAAGGAAAAGCATGGAAAGGCATGGAAAGGAAAGGTCTCGGTCTAAGTATGTAAACACAAGTTAAGGCATGGTAATGTAAGGCATAGAATTGCAAGTCAAGGAAAGGAAATAAAATGAAAGGCAAGGCAAGGCTAGAAATGGAATGACCTAGACCTAGACATATACTTAACCCTAGATCATGACCTAGACCTGGATGTATACCTATAACTAGACCTAAGACATGACCTAGACCTGGACTTATACCTAGACCTAGACCATGACATAGAAAATGACCTATACCATGGAAATACAAAGCATGGCAAGGCAAGTAAGTCATGGAAAAAAAATGGACGGTAAGACAATGAAACATAAGGAAAGGAAATAAAAATAAAGGAAAGAAAACACATGGAAATGAAAGGCAAGGAAAGGAAATGAAAGGTAAGGCAATGCAAGGCATGGCAAGGAAAGGAAACGAAAGGTATGGAAATGTGAGCTGGTATGGTAAGGCAATGTAATGCATGGAAATGAAAGGCATGAGAAGGTAAGGAATTTCATGGAAAGGAAATGCATGGCATGAAAAGTCAAGGAAAGGAAAGGAAAGGAAAGTTAAGACATGGTTTTTAAGGCAAATCATTGCAAGGAAAGGTCTAGGTCTAGGTATGGAAAGGAAAGGAAAGGAAATGTAGGGTAAGACAACAAAAGGCAAGGAATTACAAGGTAAGGCATGGAATGGAAAGTCAATGTAAGGCATGGAATGGTATGGAAAATCAATTCATGGAATCTAAATGAAAGGAAAGGCAATGAAAGGAATGTATTGGAATCAAAAGGCAAGACAATGAATGTCATGGAAAGTCAAGAAAAGGAAAGGGAATGCAAGACAAGGAAAGGAAATACATGACAAGGAAATGAAAGGAAAGAAAAGGCATGACATAGAAAGGAAAGGAATGGAAATGAAAGGAATATAAAGAAAAAGTAAGGGTCATCGAGAAAAATCATTGCATGGAAAGTCAAGGTAAGGAAAGGAAATGAAATGCAAGGCAAGGGTAGACATGGAAAATCAAGACAATGCGTGAAAAGGAAATTCAAGGCATGGAAAGGCAAGGCATGATGGGTCAATTCAAGGAAAGGAAAGAAAATGCAATGCAACGAAAGGATAGACATGGAAAGGTATGTAAATTCAAGGCATTGAATGGAAAGGGAATGCATGGAAAGACAAGGCATGGAAATGCATGGAAAGGAAAGGTCTAGGTATAATTATAGGTCTAGGTATGGCATGGAAAGTAAAGGAAATGGAAGGAATGGAAAGGTAAGGAAAGTCATGGAAATGCAATTTAAGGCATGGCATGGAAAGGTAGGTCATGGCATGTCATGGAAAGGAAAAGTATGGAATGGGATGACATGTCAAGGAAAGAAAAGGAAAGGCAAACCAATTCAATGCAAGGAGATACAAGGCATGACATGTCAAGGCATGGAAAGTCAATTCAAGGTATGGAAGTTCAAGGAAAGGAAATGATATACATGGAAAGGAAAGTCAAGGCATGGCAAGGCATGGCAAGGAAATTTCTAGGTATATGTCTAGGTATAGGTATGGAAATACAAGGCAAGACATGGCAAGGAAATGAGAGACATGGAAAGGCAAGGTAATGCATGGCGAGGAAAGGCATGACATATAAAGTAAGGGAAAGGAAGGTCATGGCATGGAAATGAAATGAAATGTAAGGATATCTAAGGAAAGGAGATTCTAGGAAAACAATGCAAGAAAAGGAAAGGAGAGGAGAGGCATGGAAAGATAAGGGAAGGGAGCGCAAGACATGGAAAGGATGTGAAAGGAAAGGAAAGACGGGTAGGAAAGGTAAGGGAAGGAAAGGAAAGGAAATGAATGGAAAGGAAAGGCAAGCAAAGGAAAGGTAAGGATAGGTATGGTAAGAAAAGGAAAGAAAATAAAGGAAAGGAAAGGCATGGAAAGACAAGGCAAGACAAGGAAAGGTAAGATAAGACAAGGAAAGGAAAAAGAAGGGAAGGCAAGGGTAGGAAAGAAGAGGTAAGGAAAGGGAAGGCTAGGGAATTATAGGCAAGAAATGAAAGACACACTTGTGTTGAGATAATATACTTTATATTTTGTGGAGTTGATCACATTCTTTCTTGTGGATGCTCCATCCACTTGGAATCTTTAACATTCATCCATGGAGTTGGATACCTTGGAATTCACATATGTGGAGTGGTTTCATGCATGAAAATTCTTGGAGGGAACAATCCATGTGGACACTTGACATTTGAATTATCTTGATGCCTATTTTTGGTGGTGTGTACCCTTCATGCGAATTATTTGGTGCATACTACTACTATTTTCGGATGAGGGTGAATCACTTTGGAGAGGCTAATTTCCACATTTTGTAACATGGTCAACCACAGATTGAAGAGATATCTAACTAATATATTATTATAATATTTATTTGAGTTGTCATGGAGTCAGTTAGAAAATAAGAATATTTTATTCCATAAGGGAAGAGACTCACTCTATAAAGAAGGGTTCCCTCTCTCTCCATTGTAAAGGATAGAGAATTTGTGGATTTAGGAGCTCTCCTCTTGGGATACATTGTACAATATTTTGGAAATATTAATGGATAATTTAAGGTTCATTTGATGTGAGGATTTATTCTGCATTTTTATTTTATGTGTTTATTTTGTATTAAGAAACCCTTGTAGCATGATCTGATTTTCATTATAATGAATCGTTCCTCATTTTGGAGAGAGTGATGTGAAATTTCAACCCTCTTATTTCTATTTTTATTATGTTATCCCAACATATAATAAACCCAATTGTTTGTTTTATTAACATAACCTCACATTCATGACAAATTCTTAAGCATGGAACCTATAGACTTACAAGGTAGTTTTCTGTTATAAAAATAAGTAAGCTAAGGCTGATTTGTGGCATGCATAGAATCCCTTATTTTCTTAGATTATCATGATATAACCCTTTTATATTCATACAAATTTGAATCCATTTAGGAAATTCGAGGCTAGGCAATCAAGACAAGGTAAGGCAAGGCAGGCTAACACATTGCAAGTCAAGGTAATGCAAGGCTAGGTGAGCAAGGCAAGGGAAGGAAAATAAAGGAAACCCATGGAAAGGGAAGGCATGGAAAGGAAAGAAAAGGAAAGGAAAGGCATGGCATGGAAATACAAGGTAAGGTAATGAAAGACATCAGAAGGAAACGAAAGGTAAGGGGAGGAAATCCAAGAAAAGGAAAGGCTAGGAAAGAAAGGAAAGAACATGAAAGAAGAGGAAAGACAAGGTTGGACATAGAAAGGAAAATTAAAATAAAGGGAAGGAAAGTAAAGGAAAGGAAAGGTAATAAATGGCAAGGAAAGGCAAGGCAATAAAATTCATGGAAAGGAAAGGCATGGCATGGAAAGTCAAGGAAATGAAAGGCATGGCATGGTAAGGAAAGTCATGTCATGGCATGGAAAGGAAAGGTAAGGAAAGGAAAGGAAAGTAAATTAAATGAAATTAAATGAAATGCATGGCATGACATGACATGTCGAGGCAAGGCATGAAATGCAATGTCAAGGAAAGCTATGGAAATACAGGACAAGGAAAAGCTAGACATGGAAAGGAAAGGTGAGGAAAGACATGACAAGGTAAGGAAATGAAAGGAGAGGAAAGTAAAGGCATGGAAACTAAAGGCATGGCATGGAAGTTCAAGGAAAGATAGGGCATGGAATGGAAATTCAAGGCATGCCATGGCATGGAAAGGAAATACATGACATGGTATGGCATGGCATGGTAAGGCAAGGAAAGGCAAGAGAAGGAAATGAAAGGCATGCCATGGAAAGGAAAGACAAGGAAAGGAAAGGCAAGGGTAGGCATGGAAAGGAAAGGCATGGCAAGGTAAGGCAAGGTAAGGCATGGAAAGGAAATTAAGATGATGTTGTATAGAAAAAATTCTAGTATATTTTGAATTTTTTTCTTTGAAGAAATCAAGATCCTGGAGCAATCAAGTATGTAATATTATTTTTCATATTTAAATAGTGGGGCCCCTAATAGTCATCCAATTTATTTCACTAAAAATATATATAGACTCTTTTTCTCAACTTGTTTATGGGGTCGTGATTTTTATTCTAAATAATTTCAACATTGTATACCATTTAATTAATAAAATATCATTTATTTTTTTAAATGCGTTGATATTATGCACAAAAATGACAAATTAAATAAAACTAAATAATTAATGATAATAAATTCTATAAAATAGTCACAACAATAATGAAATCTTATAAAACATAATGTTATATTAATCCCATGTAGTGAATCTAGTTGATTTGATTGTTTACACTTCTTATGAAATACCTTAGCACCTACTCTCTCTCTACTTGAGACAACCTCCCAAGAAATAATTCTTCTATTCATGTCATTGTATCTCTTTCCTCCTAGTCATATAATTGTATACTTCTTTGTGAAGGTGTAACAAGAGTTTATTGAAGGAGTAATTGGAGATTATTTTTGGGAATATCCTACACGATTCTTATTATTGGTTCCTCGAGTCTTAACTAGGATGGAACTTCAGTCTTTCACCAAATTTAGGTCCTTGAAAAACAATAATTATTTATGGATTTATCACTTAGCAATATTTTCCACCATAAGAGATTGATTAATGGGTAACAAAAGTATTTATAAGGACTTTAGAAAAAATGAACTATTTTTACTTACCTATAATTTCTTAACACTTTAAAAAGTAATTAATCCAATCCATTAAATTATTACAATGATTAGTGCAATAATGCACTCAAAATCTAATTGAATACTCAACCAAATTGAGATAAAATTGATTTCATTTCATCAAAATTTCATAAATCTATCCAAATTTTGTGAAATAGTTGATAGAACCTAAAATATATTTGTATAGTATTCAACAAACATCTCCTATAATAAGTGGATTTATTGAATATTGTAAAGGTAATTGTGGTTTCTATTAGTTAAATGTAATTTATTGAATCTACAAGCTCATCAAAATCTACATTGATGTGTTAAGTGATCCTTCTATCTTTCGATGCATGAGTTTCTCCTTCAAACTATTGAAAAACAATATTCCACTTATATTTTATGTATGTCATGAACTCAAAAGACTAACATGATTTTGATTAGTGATATATAATTTTTAACATCACCTCCAAAATCATACTAAGAGATTTTAAATTGAATGTTATAGGATATTTTCAGTTTGACATTTCATTTTCTCATCGTGTATTCATTATCTCAAAGCCATCCATAATCCCAAAGTGTGCATTGATTTCAATTCATGGATTATTTTGTTCATGTTCATGTACATTTCTCCTTTTATAAAAAAATGTAAATCTATGTTTCCTAAGAATATCCTTGTAGTAGTATTTTTATGTGGAATTAGTTCTTAGAAGAATAAAGATACGAAATTGTTTATATTTATTGTTTTTGACAGTTATCTTTTGAGAATAGATTTATTTAAATCCATTTAGATTAGATTTATTTATTTCAAATTCATATATAATAGAAAAGAGAGAAAATCGAAAAACTTTGAAATTCATATATTCATCAGCATAAAATAAACAAAAAATGAGATTCACGAAAAACATGCCATGAAATGTGTATGTATATACATATATATTCAAAATTTTCTAAACTATACATTGTTTACAAAATGGCACATCATTGACATTATACAAAATGAAATCAAGTTCCCTAACATAAAAATATACCATATGGTGTCGTAGATACAAGATGGTACTCATTCGTCACTCATTGACCACTTCCACCCTTACCACCCTCAAAACCATCCTAGAAATCAATATTTCTTCTCTTTCTCAAAGAATCACCTCGAGTGGTTTTGCGCTTGGGCATGGTTAGTCACTCCAGAGATTGGACACAAAAAAACAATTGTTATAAGTTTTTTTCCACAATGAATTTAAAGACTTACAAAATGATACTTTCTAATTCGACATAATAAAAATCACCACAAATGGTACTGAAAATCATGAGGTTGTTACTCTTCTCTGTGACTCTAATCTATTAGCGATTCCACCATGTATCACTTACAAGGATCAAATCATGAAATTTAAACAAATATGCATACAATGAATTCCATTCATGATACACAATAATTGATCATCAATGGTGGAGAGTCATTGGTTGGTGGAGTGCTCAGTTGTACAACCTACTTTGAGGCAACATCTACTATGGTATCCTTGGTGGATATCGTAGATGGAAATGGTGATTCGGGGTAGGGGGGGGCTTAGTGGAATACGGGTGCATCCAATGTGGGTGGATGAGATGGAAGAAATGATGTGGATGGGTGGTTTACAATTGCATCCATTAAGGATGCATGGAATATCAAAGATGGTGGGGATGAGCAGTGTTGAACCCCAATGGGATATAAATGTGATGGCATGTCCCTTGGCCTAGAAGAAAGTAACCAAAAATCTATGGTAGGGTTCCCAAGGACTAGACTATTACTATAGCTAGAGAAACAATAAAAAACCTACATACATATTAATAATATTGTTATTAGTGAAAATAGTAAAATTGAACAACATAAATACAACAAATTTGATATTTAAACAATATTCAACGTAGCACATTATACCTATGAAGCAAGTGACTTGTTCATCCTAGGTGGACATTGTCTGGCATATTCCGGTACCACAACCTATAGAAACACAAGAACATTATAAATTTGAGGATGCCAGAAAAGAAAGAAATCATTATATGAATTTATCTAATGTGACACATACCTATGTATGTGGAACATTGAATGAGCAGGCTACCTCTACTACTGTATTAGTGGTGGTCGAGACAAAAATTTATGCATCTATTGGCATAGAGGGTCTGTTATAGGGGTGTTGAAACTACAAAACATCATATAATAAAATATCAAAATAAATATACATAATACTATATAAATATATAACGATGAAGAACATAGATATGGTTAAGATACTAACCTCCTTCATGAAGAACTGATGGCCACTAGCCTCCATAGGCCCATAGCAATTCTTCCCACAACTCTAGCATCTGTGAGGATCATATGAATGAATTCTTTGTCTATGTTCCCTCTCCTCATTGCACTCTACTCTAGGGGTTGAAGGAATGAACCCTCTTTCAATATCATCAGCAAGAACTACCTATTGCGATAGTGAAACACAAATACCATGTTGCACTAGACTTTGACTCAAGGATGATAAAGCTACATGTTCCTGTTACATGTCCTCTGCAATGGGAGGATGTTGGGAAGGATGTTTAGGAATTCTCCTAGGAGGATAAAGACCTATCATGGGATCATGCCTATAACGCTCTTGCTCATGTGTGGACCCTCTACCCACCCCCTCAAAATAACCAATGCCAAATTAGATCACATGGTGACCCAAAATAAATTCTGCGAATAATTTCCTCAAGAAATATAAAGGAACATCCCTATTATTGCAAGGAGGTTTATCAAATACCACGAACCACCTATCCATCCAGGTATATTTAAATTTTGGATGGATACACTAGTCCATACAAATGCATTTCTTGTTGACAGGTGGTTGTAGTCTAGTTATAGGATCAATAAATAGATACATCAAATATTGTTTTGAAATATTCAAGAATCTAACTTGGTTTCTATCGACTCCAGTCCTATAATAATCAAACATCCTAGCCCCATATTAAAAAATAGAAGTTAATTTCTCTTGGACACTTGCAATGGAAGAAACAATGGTTTCTAATGTAGTGGATAAAGACACTCAACTAGGCTCTCTTGTACCTCTTAATTCATGGACAAGATATATTAAAGTTCTCAACCTATCATCAATTTCTGTGTTTATGTTTGGTTCTTGTGGTGGGTTTGGGTTTTCAATGCCTTGGTGTGCTTTTCTAGGGTTTTCATTGTCGTTGGGTTCCATATTAATAATATCTTCTACAATTTAATAATTCATGGCATATAAATTAAGTTGGTTTTTTGAATTAAAATAGAAAATTACAAAAAACATGAAGATACATATTTTAAGAAATTAAAAAAAAAAGTCACATGCACATGCATGCATTATTTTATATTCATAATAGATTTCCATTATGACAATTTGAAAAATCAAGAATATATGATAGAATAAAAAATTCTTATACCATCAATAAGGATGATGAAAAGATACAATTATTACCATTGAAGGATGAGCACCCTAGAGAAGCATTTCTAGCGTTTGCAAAGTTCCTAAGAATGGTTAAATAAATGAAGGAATGGAATTATGTTGTTTAAATAAGAGTTGAGTGAGATATACAACACAATGATGTTCTCTTTCTAGACAAAAAATGAAGAGTATTACTAAAATTTATGAACAAGAAAATAGAAGCTATGGAAGTGAACTTATGACAAATGCATTACAAACAAAAATTTCATTTGAGGAAACTATATGAAAGAAAGATTAGAAACAACCCATCAATGTAGAATATGATGCAATGATGAAGAACCAAACATGAGAGATTTTGTTCTTTCCTAAATGAATAAATGTCATAGGTTCCGAATGGGTTTATAAGACAAAATTTAATTCAAATGGGGCCATAGAGAAAATCCAAATAAAAAATGAATACTATTCAAATCATTATTTATCTTGTTTCAAGTCTTAGCTTGAATATTCAACAAATATATGTTAAGAATACATTGTTGAATGGGAATATCCATGAATAAATATTAATGGACCAATCCCTTGGTTTAGTGGATAAGAAACATCCTAACATTGTTTACATGTTGAAGAAATCACTTTATGGATTTAAACATGCTTCAAAGGCATGACATAATTTTATTTATTTATTTCCAACATGGGTTAAAAAAATACAAATCTCCATGTAAAGAAAGTTCAAAGAGAGATCTTTCTTATTACTTTTTATGTAGATGATTTTCTCATTGTAGTTCCAAAATATTGTGTTCATTAAAACTTCGAAATTAGACCTTCAAATAGTATTTGATATAGTGATCTAGGCATGCCTCATAGTTTTCAAGTTTGTAAACCACATGATGGATTGATTATTTCACAATCAAAATATGCAGTGGACCTTTTAAAAAAAAAAATATGATTTATTACACACTTGTTTTAACTCCATTTTAGTGTGGAGTCAAGCTTACCAATGAATGTTATTCCAAGAAGGTAGATGGTACATTATATAAGAAACTTGTTGGCAACCTAGTTTATTTAGCCGACACTAGACCCATAATTTTATTTGGAGTCAATATAGTTTCCACAAATATGAAAGAACCTAGAGAAATGCATTGGTTGGTTGATAAAAATAATTTCCCTATAGACATGTTACACTACACTATGCCATCTATTGTGCTACTAGTCCCAAATTTCTTTTATAGGATACACTAATATGGATTTGGGTGGGGTGAT